>OMOU01091135.1:0-11218 GCA_900312585.1 Malacocephalus occidentalis
GTTGTTTACACTCACACTTGGTGGCATCACATGTGCCCCTTTACGGGCCTACATGACTCAGAAGGCTCCAGGACCATGGAGAAAATGGTGTGTAATGTACATTCGATTAAAAAAACAACAACCATGAAAACCATTACACCGGAAGTGCCATCATGTTCGGATATACTGTAGATTAACACAGTTAGATCATGACTGGAAAATCGATATTCCTCTCGACGTCGAGGACAGCCATTACTAGGGGAGGTTATATCACGTGACACGTAAACATCACCATCCCCCTATGCCTTTAGTGGTAATGTACTCCATTATCATTACGATAATGTCATAATAAAACCGAGACGAGGTCAGAGAGAAGCTGCGTTCCTGTTGGCAGATGGGCTGGTGGTGTCTACATACGGGCCGCTGGAGTACTCGCTGTGGTGTCATGTCACGCGTCCAACAGGAGTGTGAACACCTCGTCTCCATCGCACAGCAAGACGCAGACTAGCAGAGACACATCATTCATCGGGAG
Organism: Malacocephalus occidentalis; assembly: GCA_900312585.1. NCBI lineage: Eukaryota > Metazoa > Chordata > Actinopteri > Gadiformes > Macrouridae > Malacocephalus > Malacocephalus occidentalis. The sequence continues at coordinate 512 of OMOU01091135.1, forward strand.
AAATATCACTTCTCACATCCGTGTGTCTTTTCAAGGTTCAAGGTTCAAAGTACAATGGAATGCTTACTGCCCCATTCACTCCTGCAGTATTCTTCAAATACAAAAGTCTAAACAAATTCAAAACAATTGATAATAGTACAGTAAAAAGCTTTCTTCTGAACAGTATTCTTATAAACATAAATACAAAAAAATATATAACTTTGAACAATTTATAATATAGTACCTAATAAGTACGGTGAGTACTTAAGTAAAAGTAGCAATACTGTTGGTAACTCTTAATAGTAGCAGCAACATGTGATGATAAAGTATAATGCTAAATGACACGTGACCAGTGCAATAGAGTGTCTGCGTGCACTTTGTCCATCTCTTTATGTATTGTGTAATGCGCTGTAATAAACCATGTCGATAATGCGGTTCACGTGTTGCCGTCGGTGATGGATGGGTACATTCCTATGATTACCCGCTGAGTGACATATGTGAAATGCTTCCTGTTATTGTGAAGTAAAAGTAAAAAAGGGTCACCAAATAATTGCTATGCGAAATTAAGCCTGCTGTTATTATGAGGGGAAACTAGTATTATTATTCAGGAATTCTAGCACTTTAATATGGAATTAAAAAGGGATTACATAAGGTAAGGCTAATTGTGAAAGGTGTTGTTGGGTTTGGTCAAATGTGTGTCCTGCTGTCCTGCTCATAGGGACACATTAACAGGTGGAATATCATATTTATACGTACGTGTGTCTTTGTCTGTCTGTCTATGACATAATATACAATATATAAGCCATTCGGTGGGCGTTTTTCACAATAATACCGTGAGCACATACAGTTTTAGCAGGGGTGGCCCCGCCCCGAGGGGAATCAAACCTCTAACCCGTGTGTGTGTGTGTTCACAGCAAGCCCATGTGTATGTATGTACAGTAAGCCTTCATCCCTACATGGCCTTGTTGTGTGTATATATTTATTACTGTTAGAGCACTCTGTCATCTGCCCGCCCCATAGAGTCCTGACCTACATTATTAAAGTTCATACAGTTAATAACATCAGGCCTCCCGTCATCATGTAACCGCCCTATACCCCACCCCACCCCGGCCCAGGACCGCTTTGATGCAGACTCTCTTACTGGGTCTATTACTGCTAAGCCTCTTAGGGAACCTGGTGTGTGTGTGTGTGTGTGTGTGTGTGTGTGTGTGTGTGCGTACATGTGTGTGTGCGTGTGCGTGTACAGACGTATGTGTGCGTGAGTGTGTGCGTGCGCGTGTGTGTGGGCACACACACACACACTCCTCCCCCCTGTGTAATGAGGCATGTAGTGGTTTCGCTCCAAGCACAGCGGTGGAGGTTATGTCATGGCAACGCACAGAGTTTGCCGTACTTTAATTAGGTTCCGGTAATCGACAACAACAACTGTGGCGATGTTTACATTGGGTTGGTGCCGTTCCTCGGGAGCCAGATAATGCACAGGTTGAGTCCTATGATTTGCTGTTGAGTGACGTGTGAAATGCCTCCTCTTATTGTGAAGAAGATTATATTAAAATTCTGTATTTGGAATTTGGAAAACGGAGTTGGCAAATAATTGCTATGAGCAGTGAAGCCTATTATTATTATTATCTTGTGAAGGAATTCTAAGACTTTTTACATTAAATGAGTTGAAAAATGATTGACACAAGGTACTCTTATTGTGAAAGGTGCAGGGTTTTATTGGACACAGTTCCCCTCGTTAACATACTTCCTCCCATTTCATCCTGCCGCTCCTCTCAGGTGGCAATAAAGATCATCGATAAAACCCAACTCAACCCCACCAGCCTACAGAAGGTGAGTGTTACATACGTGTGAATGATGTACATATGACTTTGGTGGTACTGCTGGCTTGTTTACATTGGCCTAAATGGTAAATGGGATTGCATTTATACATCTTTTTGCCTGACATTCACCCATTCATACACCGATGTGAGGTAACAAGCAGCATGCCGGGAGCATGTAGGGTTAGGTTGCATCTTGCTCATGGACACCTTGACACATCGAACCAGCAACCTTCTTGTTGCCAAACCTGCTCTTACCAACTGAGCTACTGCCTAGCAATATGGCGTTACGGCCCTGCTGAAGTAATAGTTGCTTAATTGATTCTACCATGTCAATATATTTCTTAACAGGAAGGCAGTCAGATGGCTTTGGATGGTATCACTGTATGCGTGTGCATGTGTGTGTGTGTCTGTGTGTGATCTCACGGTCGGTAGAATAATGTTCCTTTGTTCAACAGAGTGTGTGTCAAGTCAACCAAACGTTGGCCTTGCGTTGTGTGTGTGTGTGTGTATGTGTGTGTCTTTATCAGTAACTCACACACACACATACACACATATAGGAATTCACACACACACACACACACACTATCTAAATGTCAGTTGCAAGCGTCATGGTTTGCACACACACACACACACACACGCACAAAGTCACAAATATATAATCCCTCACACATCATCTAGGTTTCTCACACACACACACACACACACACACACACACACACACACACACACACAGTAAGGATCACCCAGGGCTTGTGTGGGTTATGGATATCGCTAGCCGGTTAGCTAACACACAGGTGCTGAGTCACGGCTGTATTGATGACACAGAGGGAACTATGGACAGGGTCTGGCTAAACACTGAGGACGTTGGACCGAGTGGCCCAGACACACACTGCAGCAGCTACATCAGCAGCACTAGCAGCAGCACACTCAGCCCCCAGCATACTGGGCTTACCTTCACTTTCCCACAGTTCTCTGCTGCTTATCAACACTTAACCAATCACGTCAGATTTATTTATTCGCCCATAGGATACGCTGAACAGAATTGGGCCTTATTCACCTAGTGGCCTTCTTGGAGAATCAAGATGGCCAGTTAAGTGAATTGGGCCATGTGCAGCTAGTGTTTAGAACCAAGATGGCCGCTAGGTGAATCAGGCCGCCTTCAGTTCAAAGCCCACACACACACTCTCTTTCTGAACAAAGCCCATGGGACGTTTGAGGTGCATACATTGAACATTTGACTGTAATTATAGACAGGCAACTATCGACATCTACAGCCAATGGACATACATGTGCACCTGTGTGTGTTTGTGGTCATGTGTGTCCTTGGTTGTCTCTAGGTGTGTGTGTGTGTGTGTGTGGGTGTGTGTCAGTGTGTGTGTTGCTGCAGCACAGGCAGCAGTGCAGTGCAGCGTGGGTGTCTTGTTGTCGGTCAGCATTTGGGCGGTCGGGCGCGTCTAGTCAGCACTTTCTCAGTCAGAACAGGACACATTGCCATGTGACGCTATTAGTCTCTCTCTCTCTCTCACTCTCTCTCTCGTTCTCTCTCTCTCGTTCTCGCTCTGTCTCTCTCGTACTATCTCTCTCTCTCCTTCTATCTCTCTTTCCCTCTCTCTCTCTGTGTCCCCCTTTCAGTCTCTGTCTCTCTTTCACTCTCTCTTTGTCTCTCGATCCCTCTCTCATTCCTGTAATTGTACTTATTAATAACGATCACATGACATATTCATCTGTCAATGTTTGACGTTTAAACAAAGGTCGTGCAATTCAACAGAATGAGTGTACAATATCCCTTGCGAGGGCCCCCTCACCCTTGCTGAATTCCAAACGGGCAAACGAAAAGGACGTCCGAATGCGAGGACCTTGACTCTAGGGCACAGACCTTCGAAGGTGTGTGTGCGAGCGTGTGTATCCGTGTGAGTCATCCCATTGTGCAACACAGCTTTTGTGTGCGTACCATGCGTGCATACTATGATGCGATGTGTGTGTTTTCTTTTCTTTGTGCAGTGGGTGCTTTTGATATTCTGCGAGAGAATACAAAGAGATAATCTAATCATAGCTGCTGCAACATCCTGCCATCCATTGTGAAGCAAGTAGTACATCTCTCTGCTGTACTCTCCGCTGTACTGTCGAAAATACCGACAAAAGACAATACCGGCCCGAACTCACTCTCGTTTCTATACTTTATCGTCGGCCCCGGTCTGCCTTGCGCCCGTGTGCTGTTGTTAACGCTCTTAACGAAACCAGACACCGATCCCATCACACGTAGCTCACTGATGAGGGAAGGCAAATCTGATTTGGACCACTTCAGTCTGCACTGAGCGCTGTCTGGATGGACGGACTGCAGCAGAGACCAGCGGCTAGTCGGCAGTGATATCAGTGGTTCACCTGTTTTACTGAAGAGATGCATGTTCTAATCCAAAGTGCTTCTGGGTGGAAAGTACAACACTGTCTGTCTGACACCCTTCACTGAGTGGTGGAGGGAGACTACTTCATTCGGTATTTGCAACACATACAACAAGCTGAGGTACTCTTTGAAAAAACACCATATAACATTGCAAGCTTGTAAAACTCAACTACATTTTTATTAGCATTGTATAACATGGTATAGGCAGGGGCTGGATTTTATTGTAAGCCCCGACCTACTTTTTTTTTTTTTTATCCTCTCAGGATAAAAAAAAGTTCTAATTGTATTTATGTTTTCCAAACGGGCGTGGGGTTCACTCTTGAAGGGGCCCGGGGAAGTGCTCCTCTCGTTTAAACGAATCCCACGGCCAGCTAGGTGCTGTTGTGCTGACTCAGGCGACTTGTGTCGTGTTTTTTTTTTTTTTTTTTTTTTGCAGTGTATGACCTGGATAGAGAAGCAGCAGTCACAGTAACCTCTGCAACATGCACCTTGTGGTGGTGGTGAGGACCACTCTGTACTGCAGTAGTGGTCACCACCGCTACTGTCCCCGTGGTGCAGTAGTGTCTCCGCCACCCATGGCACAGCTGAGCCCCCCCCCCCCTGCTGCTGTACTACGGTTCCACGACAGTACTTTGTACTGAACATTCAACCTAGCAATTAGCAGCACTTCGTTCCATTAACCTCGCAATTATGAACGAACGCTTGAAATGTTTGAAAATCTTGATGCACCATGCAGCATATATCTTTAACAATTATTCTATTGGCCTTGTAACTATAAATGCTCGAAAACTGCTCTATTCTTATCTTTATGTAACACAGCGATATATTGCTGTCTCCTTCAACAAATGTACTACAGACTTTATTACAGGGTTTCCACTGTTTTGACTTACTAACTCATAACTCATAACCAACTTGGTGTAGAACGTTGATTATCATCATCAGGTCCACACACTAGCATTCCATGCTAGTATATGTGTGCTGCTACGTGTATAGCATGCTATCTGTTCCATTCATAGTTGAATAATGAATCGTGACCACATTAAAGAGCTTGGCGGAGTATCGTTGACATACACGCATGTAATCAAGTCATTCTTGTCTCATTGGGCGAACTAACAGTTTTTCTCCACCCTCATACATGAATGATCCCATCTTCTCCCACTGAAGGTTGACTGTATTGTGTGGTACATTACGATTCACGCACACACACACAGAGGCGTTTTCATGGGGTCAGCTTGTACATGGGTCAGGGGCTAAACGTTTTTTCTTCTTCTCTGTTTATCCCTCACAGCTCTTCTCCTCTGTTCTCTCTTCCTGCTCTTCCTGCTCTTCCTGCTCTTCCTGCTCTTCTCTGGTCATGTGATTGACAGATTCCAAAAAAAAAAATAGAAAGACAAATGACTTGGTTGTCTTGGATGTATATATGTATATATGTATATATGTATGTATGTATGTATGTATGTATATATGTATATATGTATATATGTATGTATGTATATATGTATATATGTATATATGTATATATGTATATATGTATATATGTATATATGTATATATGTATATATGTATGTATGTATGTATGTATGTATGTATGTATGTATATACACTAACAGGGCTACATATCTAAATGTGTTATTCATATAGCTGGGTGTGTCTGCCCTGAAATATTGCACACCTGGGGAGGCGTGTTAGCTCTCTGTTGGAGGGCCAGACGGAACAGATCGACGGGCTGGACTCCCGGACTGGCCTGCTGGGCCTGCTGGGCCGGCAGGCAGGCAGCCCACCTTAATACCCCCTTCATATTCATGCACCATGGAGTTTGATCTCCCTGATCTGCAGATGAGTTCCATTTCACATGAGGTGTGTCCTGTGTTTTGATATCATCATGAGGGCTAAGATAGATGGGGCCAATAGATTGCTATAGGAGGATCCCTTCTCGTTCGCTATATCTGTCTCTGTCTCTGTCTCTGTCTGTCTGTCTGTCTGTCTCTCTGTCTCTCTGTCTCTCTCTCTCTCTGCATGGGTGTTAGTGCTTGGACACTCTCAGGATTAACCCAAGTCCATGTGACAAACCCAGGCTGGCTGATGACTGTCGGGCTCTCTCTGTCTGTCTGTCTGTCTATTGGTCTTGTAATATCAAAGAACCCCAGTCTCTCCTTCTGCTCAGTTCGTTTAATTTGGACCCAGGCTGAAAGTTAATGATCACTGGCAGTTAAAATCACAGCCTTGTGTGTACAAGAATGAACCATTGTCAATCACTCATGGCCACTGTCTGTTAACAAAGGTATGACTGTATGCCCTGAGGTGTGTGCTTACGTGTGTGTGTGTGCTTACGTGTGTGTGTGTGCTTACATGTGTGTGTGCGCTTGCGTGTGTGTGCGTGCTTGCGTGTGTGTGCGTACGGGCACAGGACATGTGACACAGGTGCATTTCTTTTAAAAACCTGATGGTTTACCATATGGTAGTAATAAGGAAGTTCCGTTCTCACCGCGATTCAACAACTATCGTTCTTCTGTGACATTGCCTACGGTCACCACCTCAAGACAAACCTAGATGATGTGTGAGGGATTATATATTTGTGACTTTGCGTGTGTGTGTGTGTGTGCGTGTGCGTCTGTGCGTGCATGTGGTTGGGGTATACGGGAATCAACTGGTTATTTCCTTGAGCACCGACAAACACCAGTAATCTGCGTGATGTCAGTGAAAACATACACACACCCACACACTTGTCTTGCACGCACACTAACCCTTTCATTCATACACACACTGCCTGGCGCATGTTTGTGATCATCTATCATGTTGTGACTGACAGCAATTCGATTGGCTGACATGAAGTGGGCAGGGCTTGATAACCTGCTAACCTGTTCAGCGGGGTCAGTCGCATGTATAGCTTAGCTGTCACAACTGTAGGGATGTTGTTCAATTCTGTGTGTGTGTGTGTGTGTGCACGTTTGCCTGTGTTTTCAACAGGGTAAACATGTTTAAAATTGCTTCAATCGGTTAGAAAGCAATCCTTCTTGAGTGGCGGTTGATATTTCCCCCGACGGTAATAGATGTGCGTAATATATCGTATATTATATACTAATATATTCCTGGCCCCCGACTCCCGTCTATCTCCGAGGCTCGACGTTCCCGGTCCGGGGCCGCCGCATTCCCCAGAACACACTCTGAACATGTGGCCCCCACAGGACTCTCCATCTAGCATATGTGTGTGTGTGTGTCTCTCTAGACACTATGTCTTCCTCTGGCATGTCAAGTACAGATGAAATGCAAACAGATAAATCACTTTAATATCTCATATAAAGTTACACAGATTCACATAGAGTTACAGAGACTCACATTGAGTTACACAGACCGTTATATACAGTACACATGATATCATAGAATTACATAGCACCAGATAGCACACAGCAGAACTTCAGCTTTTAGGAGCACAGCGCTACTGATAGCCAGAGCTAGAGCTATACATAGAGCAACCATACCACTCTGGAGAGACTGGTAGAGCAACCTGCCCCGAGCTAGTCCGGTTATACCGAGCTAGTCCGGTTATACCGAGCTAGCCCGGTTATACCGAGCTAGCCCGGTTATACCGAGCTAGCCCGGTTATACCGAGCTAGCCCGGTTATACCGAGCTATATATGGGCAGGCTACGCGAGAGCTGAGGGCTTGGCTTTTTTCTTTCTTATTCACACCATACACTGCATGCATGGATGAACGGAGGGATGATGGATGGATGGATGTAGAGAGACAGAGAGAGGTGGGGGGGGGGGGCGTGTCTCTGTAACCAGGGGTCTGATGGAAGAATGAACATTCTCGCTCACATCAGTACCCCACCCCCTCCTTTAAGAGTGAAATGGATTTATTCCCTGTGCACTTGTAACCACGCAGGTTTGACAGAGAATGCGGTCCATCTTGGTTGGTCTGTCTGATATTTCTTGCCTCTCAAAATGTCTTGAAGGCAAGTTCACGAGTTTGAGTTAGTGTTAAATAATGGTTGTGACAGTAGTAATGGTCAAAGTAATATCAGTGCTTTATTGAAATGACACTATTAATTATGAATAGTATTCATGATTTTCAACCATTTAACAACTCCGTACGCTCGGGTACCGAGTTGCGAAACGACTGAATGATTGATAAGCTTATCTATTCCCACAGATTGTCTCTCCTTCTCATCTCCGTGGTGACGGGTGACCCCCTCAACTTGCTTTCTGTTGCCGGCGGCCATTTTGAAGGCCCAGACAGAATGAGGTGTCTCATTAGCATGATGACCGGTCTGACAGGGGGGCGGGTCTGCTATCTGTTACAGCAGCACTCTGTACCCTCTAACCCTCTAACCTCCATCTCTGGGATCTGTTGGAGTAGACTTTGTATGTAGCACGTATGTACAATATCCCTCTCTCCCTCTCTCTAGAGGCTGGTTAGAGGCTGGTTAGCGGCAGGCTAGTGGCAGGCTAGCGACAAGCTAGAGGCAGGTTAGCGGCAGGCTAGCGGCATGCTAGCTCCCTGGGGCTCTGATGGATGACGGAGGGAAGGGGGGGGATGGGGTCTTAGACCATGAGGTTACCCAGGAGAGGAGGCCCATTGTCAGGCAGTGTCTAGTAGTCAGACACTCCCCCTGGTAACCTCTGCTCTGCTCTGACAGTGCTGGTGTGTGTGCGTGTGTCTGCATGTGTGTGTGCGCTTCGAAGAAATGAGCGTGCAGCTGCTTTGGATTAATTTCAATATAACAATATAAAGAGTTTGCGTGGTTGCATTTAATGTCACAAAGTGTCACTTTTTGGGAGCATAATGTTTTGGTTGTTGTAATGTGCAGGCCTTTGTAATGTTAAGTTTGCCATCGATGAAGACTATGATGGATCAGACCACTAATATACTACACGATGTTTTGTGTTGCTCAGCTGTTTCGAGAGGTACGCATCATGAAGACCCTCAACCACCCCAACATTGGTGAGCTATGCTGTGTGTGTGTGTGTGTGCATGTTTGTGTGTGTGTGCGTGAGTGTTCGCGTGTTTGTGTGTGCGTGTGTGTTCGCCTGCCCCCATGCCTAGACAGTATGTCTTCCTCTGACAGCTAAAGTACATATATAATACACCCTGATAAATCACTTTTAATGATTTCTTCTGTCTCGCTTATCTCTCTCTCTCTCTTTCTCTCTCCCCCTCTCATTCTCTTTGCCTCTCTCTCTGTCTCTGTCTCTCTTGTTCTCTTTCTTTCTCTCACTCTCTGTTTCTCTCTTTCTCTTGTCTCTCTCTCTCTCTCTTTGCCTCTCCCTTTCTCTCTCTCTCTTGCTCCATCTCTCCCTCTCTCTCTCCATCTCCCTCTTTCTCTCTGTCTGTCTCTCTCTCTCTCCGTCTGTCTCTCTCTCTCTCTCTCTGCGTTGCAGTCCAGCTGTTTGAGGTGATCGAGACGGAGAAGACTCTCTACCTCATCATGGAGTACGCGAGTGGAGGTGAGATGCACCAGACGCTCTGTCCCTCCCCGTGACACAGCATGTGTCGTTTGTTGACGTCTCCATTACTGATGCACCGCATTTGTCAACAGCAGCAGCAGCAGTCAATTACAAGCCGTGTAGTTCTTCTACCAAACAATGTTTATTGCGCGCACACACGCACGCATGCGCACACAGAGTGACATCTGTGCTCAATGTGGTCCTGTTTCAGGGGAAGTGTTTGACTACCTTGTGTCTCACGGGAGGATGAAGGAGAAGGAAGCCAGGGCAAAGTTTAGACAAGTAAGGCCCTCACAGAACCTGTCTGCCACTCTGTTACTCTCTGTCTGTCTCTCACTCTGTATGTCTGTCTGCCACTCTACCTGTCTGCCTGTCATTGTGTCTATCACTCTTTCTGTCTGTCTGTCTGTCTGTCTCTCTTTCTCTCTGTCTGTCACTCTGTCTGTCTACCTGTCTGTCATTCGGTCACTCCATTTGTCTGTCTGTCTGTCTGTTCTTCAATCGGTCTGTCTTTCCCTCTCCACTGCCTGTCTATGTCTAGTCCGTCTGTCTGTCCACCACTCTCCCGGTTTTTCTATTCAGTGTGTGTTAGTGGTTCTGTCTGTCTGTCCTGTCTATCCTGTCTATCTGCCTGCATCACATCTCTCTCTGTCTCTCTATCTGTCTGTCTGTGTTTCTCTGACTGTCTGTCTGTCTGACTGTCTGTCCTCTCCAGATTGTGTCAGCTGTCCACTACTGCCACCAGAAGAACATCGTCCATAGAGACCTGAAGGTGATTGGCCAACGAGAAACAATAATAATGATATCATTCAATAATTATTGTGTTAATTAATTATACCTTTTATTTGCTTATTTTTAATATATTTTCTATATCTTTTCTTTTAATTTGTAGAATTGTCTAGAATTTCTATATTATTTCCTGTTTAATGTTCAATGTTACGCATCACTGTCACAAAAGTACATTCCTTGTTTGTAAAAATGAAGGCAATACATTCTGATAAGCATTAAGTAAGCATTAAGCATTAAGTTAGCGCATATGAGGTATGGTAGAGGTACA
>OMOU01091137.1:0-10223 GCA_900312585.1 Malacocephalus occidentalis
AACCCATCTGGAAGGGATGCGTGAAAGAGATCTGGTGGGCGGTGGGTGGAGTCTAACACCCTCTCCTTTGTTTCCTCGCTCACACAGCAGTGTGTGTGTGTGTGTGTGTGTGGGGGGGGGATGCAGGCAGGGCTCAAACAATGGTGTCGATCTGGAGACCTGAAAGACTTCCATCAGCAGAAAGCAGAGCGAGAGACAAGCTGGGTTCTGTCCCCATGGAGCAGACGGACTGCTTGTTGTGTCCCCATCAGGCTGTTGTGTTAGGGAGGCTGCTGTAATACATTGTGTTTCATCATGTTTATGATTCAGCTGCATGTTTCACATGACCATGATGAGAAAGATGAATGCATAATTCAATATAATAAGACAGTAATGCATTGTACATACTGGAAAACAATCCCTTTGCTGTAAATTAATGTTGGAAATATGTTGGACTGGAAATATGTTTTATTTATTATAAAAGCAGTAATTCATGTGTTTAACTGAGGTGTCTGGGCTCAGCCCAACTGGATGTCCTGAGCTTCATTTATCCTCATTAAGCTCTGGAGGCACCAACTCTGCCTCACTGTTCGCTTTGACTCCACAACCCCTCCCCCCATCCCTCTCTCTCTCCGTCTCCCCCATCCCTCTCTCTCCGTCTCCCCATCCCTCTCTCTCTCTCCGTCTCCCTCAGACCTCTCTCTCTCCGTCTCCCTCATCCTTCTCTCTCTCTCTCCGTCTCCCCCGTCCCTCTCTCTCTGTCTCTCTCTCTCTCTCCGTCTCCCCCATCCCTCTCTCTCTCTCTCCATGTTTCATCCATCTTCTGTATGGTGACCCATCGGCCATCTCGGAGGGCAGGCCTGGATACCTGCAGCCTCTTCAGGGTGCCGACTATGAGGCTGGGTGCTTTCAGTGTGTTTAGAGAAATATGGGGTTATAAAATACACATTTTATTTACTTGGTGTTTTCCATTAATTATCTTATTTTAAGGAGCAATAGCTCATAGAGTAACTTTATAACGTTATATCATTTCCATATTGTGTCCTTATTTGTATCTTGGCTTTTTAGGTATTCATACGTTCATATATGTTATGCTGATTTACCAAAGTGATGACAGACAACAGGCCAACACACAACACGCCTGATGCTATAGGGTGGTTCACAGCGTCGCCTGCTGGTCAACCCAGAGAACGACGCAGCGCTCTTTGTCCGCTGGGTGGCGCCAACGTGCGTCGTGCACAGCAAGGACGTGATGTTCAGATGTCGTCACTTGTTTACGTTTAGTGCGTTATTTACGTTTACTGCGTTACTTTACGTTTGTTACTGGAGCTTACATTTAGTGACCTAAAGTTGAACTGGTTCTGTTCTCCGACACCAGCACCGACAGACAGGTCGCTGGTTCTGTTCTCCGACGCTAGCACCGACAGACAGGTCGCGGAAACAGAATAATTCCTCAGAAACCAGGAACCGGAAACAGAATCATTCCTCAGAAACCAAACAGGATAGAGTGAGACGCGACGGAGCCGCTAGTACCGAACCAGTACCCGTATGCGTACCAGTACCCGTACCAGTGCCTAACCCGTTCCCGAACCAGCACCCGACCCTGACAACAGTGCAACAGGAGGCTACCTAGCAGCTCTTAGCTCCAGGTCCGGGTCCAGGTCCGGGTCCAGGTCCAGGTCCGGGTCCAGGTCCAGGTCCACGTCCGGACGACTCTCTTCTATGGAGACACAAGATGTCTTCTACTGCTAGCGACAGACGGGCTTTCGCTCACAAGATTAACCGGTGAGTTAACCTGTTAACTTAACTTATGGACTAGTCGTGCTAGGGTGTGCTTCTAAAGGCTCTGGTACAAGTGAACCAGTGAGTTAACCTGTTAACTTAATTTATGGACTAGTCGTGCTAGGGTGTGCTTTTAAAGGCTCTGGTACAAGTGAAACAGTGAGTTAACCTGTTAACTTAACTGTTACTTAACTTAACTTAACTAAAGTGTGCTGGTACAAGTGAACCGCGTTCTAGACACGAGGCATGCTAGTTGGACTGCTGCCTTAAAACAGATCCTGAGTTCGTAGCTGGCGATATCATCATTAATATGAAAGTAAGATCTACTGTCAGGACAGGGTTGGACACAGGTGACGAGGACTGATATAGAAAACAATAATACCATTTATATTGAGAGGGTTCCTGTAGACAGGAGCCTCTATTGTTGGTGTCCCCATGTAGACCTCCTTGTGTTGACCAGAGGAGACTCTATTGTTGGTGTCCCCATGTAGACCTTGTGTTGACCAGAGGAGACTCTATTGTTGGTGTCCCCACGTAGACCTCCTTGTGTTGACCAGAGGAGACTCTATTGTTAGTGTCTCCATGTAGACCTCCTTGTGTTGAACAGAGGAGACTCTATTGTTGGTGTCCCCATGTAGGCCTCCTTGTGTTGACCAGAGGAGACTCTATTGTGGAGGCCGGATGCAGGAAGGGTGTGGGGGGTGTGTGTGTGTGTAGGGGGGGGCTGTCCAGTGCTTCCTGTTTTGGACTCGGCTCCGAGATGCTGTTCCATGGTGTTCATGTTTCACCTCCCTCAGTTCATCCTCATTCAGTGAAATGTGGGTTTAATCTGCAGTGCAAAACAACCTACGTACACCTGATGCAATGTTATACATTTACAATGTGTCTTTCAATCCCGGAGCTCCAGTGGTGCGTATTCAGTGACAACACAGGTGTACAATATTCAACGATCTGAGTCCTGATTATATTTCAAGGACTGTTCAGCTGCGTCTGTCTGTGACACAGGTCATCTTCCCTTCCACTAACCCAGTAATACAGTAACCCATTGATACAGTAACAAAGTAATACAGTAACCTAGTAATACAGCAACCCACTGATTCAGTAACCTAGTGATACAGTAACATAGTAACAGGATTATAGAGTAACACAGTGATACAGTAATACAGTAACCTAGTAATACAGTAAACCAGTGATACAGTAACCCATTGATACAGTAACCCATTGATACAGTAACCCAGTGATACAGTAACCCAGTGATACAGTAACACAATAACGCTGTGATACAGTAACACCATGATACAGTGATATAGTAACCTAGTGATACAGTAACCCAGTGATACAGTAACATAGTAACACAATGATACAGTGATACAGTAACATAGTAACAAAGTGAAACAGTAACATAATAACACAGTGACACAGTTATACAATAACGTAGTAACCTAGTGATGTAGTAACCTAGTGATACAGTAACCTAGTGATGCAGTAACCTAGTGATACAGTAACATAGTGATACAGGAACACGGTGATATAGTAACATAGTAACACAGTGATACAGTCACACAGTAACACCATAAGGCTTAGGGTTTCTCATGCATATTCCTCTCCACTCAAGCCTTTACCAGTGATGTCATGTCATGCAGTGATGTCAGGCATGTTTGTACGTCTTTACACTCAATAATAGTACTTAGCATTGTTTAGCATATTGTATGTTAGATGTTGGTGCTGCACTCAGAATAGCACTCTTATCCTGCTATTCTGCAGGCAACCTAGCAATTATGAAACTCATTCCATTAGCCTTGCAATTAATGAATGCTTGAAACCTTCTCTATTCTTATCTTTATGTACCACAGTGATATATTGCTGCCTCCGACTACATATGTACTCTTTGTAAGTTGCTTTGGATAAAATGGTCTGCCAAATGCCCTCGATATAATTGTAAATGTCATGCAGTGATAATTCATCATTCATTCATGTTTTCTATTTGTTAGCCTCAAACCCTTGTATCTGTCATGTCCCCTCTCTGCTCAGGACCGTGGCCTCAGAGGTCAGGAAGCAGGTCTCCAGAGAATATGGTTCTCCTCAGCTTCCCAAGAAGAGAGCAGCAGTCCAGCCTGTAAGTTGGGCCATTACTCACCAGTCGATGAATAATCATTATGATAAGGTGGATTAAAGAAGGCTCCAAATGCACACCAACACACACCCATGTATCATACTCGCCCTTATCCACCAACACTATTATCACTATTTTACACTTATATTTTACACTTAAATATGATACATTATTCCTCAAAATGAATCAGAGATTTTGTTGAAAAGATGGAGCATTCGTTAATCATCACTACACTGTAAAACATATTCTATGATCTCTGTCAGAGCACCATACATTTTAGCAATCAGCATTTGGTAATGGCCTAAAAGAACCGGAACACAAACATCCATAATGTTTGAGATTATCGATACGGCTATCAAGACTAGTGGGTCCACACGCACCCTGCACACGCAACAGAGGGAGACACTCGTTCACGATAGCGATCCTGGAACGTTGTTTTACTGTAGATATTCATGAGATATTCACACTCAGAATCGGTCTGGCACGGGAAACTAAAGATGCCATCACCGGACTGAGTCCTGTGTGTCTAGGGGTCTCTACCTGCCCAGGAGATGGACTGAGTCCTGTGTCTAGGGGTGTCTACCTGCCCAAGAGATGGACTGAGTCCTGTGTGTCTAGGGGTCTCTACCTGCCCAGGAGATGGACTGAGTCCTGTGTGTCTAGGGGTCTCTACCTGCTCAGGAGATGGACTGAGTCTTGTGTGTCTAGCAGTGTCTACCTGCCCAGGAGATGGACTGAGTCCTGTGTGTCTAGGGGTGTCTACCTGCCCAAGAGATGGACTGAGTCCTGTGTGTCTAGGGGTCTCTACCTGCCCACGAGATGGACTGAGTCCTGTGTGTCTAGGGGTGTCTACCTGCCCAAGAGATGGACTGTGTCTAGCAGTGTCTACCTGCCCAGGAGATGGACTGAGTCCTGTGTGTCTAGTGGTGTCTACCTGCCCCGGAGACTGAGTCCTGTGTGTCTAGGGGTGTCTACCTGCCCAGGTGACTGAGTCCTGTGTGTCTAGCGGTGTCTACCTGCCCAGGAGACTGAGTCCTGTGTGTCTAGCGGTGTCTACCTGCCCAGGTGACAGACTGAGTCCTGTGTGTCTAGCGGTGTCTACCTGCCCAGGTGACTGAGTCCTGTGTGTCTAGCGGTGTCTACCTGCCCAGGTGATGAGCAAAGCCGTCGGGCAGCAGCACTCCTCTATTTGTTTTGTCAATATTTCTATACCCTGCCCTAATAAACTATGCTAGCAAGCTATGTCTTATGTTTCAAATTGATCTGGCATTGAACTAGTTGTGTAGTGTTCCTGCTAGCTCTGCAACAGTAAACATCCATGAGAAAAGCTGAATGAAACAGAGGTAGACTGTACAACAGACAGGTTAAACAGACTTTCCTTGTGTTTACATTGGTGGAAGACTATCACAGACCTTTTATTGCATTATAACATACATAAGCAGTACAGCAGTACTGCTATGCTATGACATTGTTTTGGTCCATCTTCTTCTGGACCTGTACCCTCACAGCGCCACAGCTATATCAATACAAAGTAAGGATCCCATCCCTAGCAAGCCCTGTGCAGCACGTGTTGCTTACAACACGGCAACACGTCCAACGTGTCGCCTCAGTGGGTCACCTGGCCGCACAATGAGGTGGGAGTTGTCGGAAAGAATGAACCTCAGACGGTCTCCATGATGTGCCTCATGGAAAACTGCCTCAGTCTTTCAATTTTTGCACGACTACATGACCATGACCTGAGAATAACTGATTGTATTAAGTCAAACAGGGTTCTAGAAGACAGGCCTGTCTTTTAGACCGGGCTCTAGAAGACAGGCCTGTCTTTTAGACCGGGCTCTAGAAGTGAACCCTGTCTGCCTGACTGTCTCTCTTTCACTTCCCCTCCCCCATCTCTCTTCCTGGAGCTGGTGATGAATCCCTTAATCTCGTTAAACAGATGAGGGGGGAATGTCCTTAAGCAGCCGTTTAATGTGGTCTCATGTTGATTGGCAGGTCCCCTTGTCTGAGGTGGTGGAGCCTGTGGACTTTGAGGAGTATGTGAGTAGTCACGCCCCAGGGGTGGAGCCTGGACCCCTTCGTCAACTGATGGAGTTTCCCCAGGATGACCTGGTGCTGGTCCAGCAGGAGAAGGACTGTTCCACCCTCGAACCCCCACTACCTGAGGAGGAGTATGTCTCACCTATAGACCCATAGACCAATAGACCCATAGACCCATAGACCTATAGACCTATAGACCCATAGACCTATAGACCCACCGGCCTAAAGACCAATAGACTTTTAGGCCTGAAGACCCATAGGCCCATAGACCTGTAGACTTGTAGACCTGAAGACCAATAGACCTAAAGACCTAAAGACTTAAAGACTTAAAGACCTACAGACCCATAGCCACATAGCCACATAGACCCAGACCAATAGACCCATAGGCCTAAAGACCCATAGACCCATAGACCCATAGACCCATAAACCCCCCATAGACCAATAGACCAATAGACCTGAAGACCTGAAGACCTATAGGCCCATAGCCCTGAAGACCTATAGACCTATAGACCCATAGACATGAAGAACCATAGACCTACAGACCTACTGACCCATAAACATGAAGACCTACAGACCTACAGACCTACAGACCCATAGACCCATAGACCTACAGACCTACAGACCTACAGACCCATAGACCTACAGACCTACAGACCCATAGACCTACAGACCTACAGACCTACAGACCTACAGACCCATAGACCCATAGACCCATAGACCCATAGACCCATAGACCTATAGACCTATAGACCTATAGACCTATCACCACATACATCCATACATCTCGAAGCAGAATATAGGCACTTAAACTACAGGCCTAAACATAGAGGCAGTAAAGCCAAGCAGTGGATGGAATTGGGGGGACAACTGACGTCTTTTACCATGACATCAGTGTTAATGAGGTGCGTGCGTGTGTGCGTTCGCATGTTCGTGTGTGCGTGTGCGTGTGTGCGTGCGTGCGTGCGTGTGTGTAGTCCTCTAGACCCCAGAGTGAGAGATGCCCTCGCTGTCTACACAGATGACTGGCTCATCATCCAGAGGAAGTAAGGCATCGTTCAGACTCACTGTGACACAATTATTAATGTGCAGTAAATGATCCAATGTGTTGTACCAGTATCTGTGATGGTAGCTACCAGCAGTGCACTACCATGTACCAGTAGGTGACTACCTGTGATAGTAGGTACCAGCGATACAGTGCCATATAACAGCAACATGTAACAGTACCATGTACCAGTAGGTAACTATCTGTGATAGTAGGTACCAGCGCTACAGTAACGTATACCAGTAGGTAACTATCTGTACTGGGAGGTACCAGTGCTACAGTACCATGTACCAGTAGGTAACTATCTGTGATGGTAGGTACCAGCACTATAGTACCATGTAACAGTACCATGTACCAGTAGGTATCTATCTGTGGTAGTAGGTACCAGCGCTACAGTAACGTATACCAGTAGGTAACTATCTGTGATAGTAGGTACCAGCGCTACAGTAACATGTACCAGTAGGTAACTAGATAACTATCTGTGCTGGTAGGTACCAGTGCTACAGTACCATGTAACAGTACCATCTACCAGTAGGTAACTATCTATGATAGCAGGTACCAGCGCTATAGTACCACGTAACAGTACCATGTAACAGTACCATGTAACAGTACCATGTACCAGTAGGTAACTATCTGTGATGGTAGGTACCAGTGCTACTGTGCCATATAACAGTACCATGTAACAGTAGGTAACTAGATAACTATCTGTGCTGGTAGGTACCAGTGCTACAGTACCATGTACACCCCTCACAACTCTGAGCGACAACGAGAGAGGCAGCAAGGTCTGCTCAAACAGACCTTTGAGCTCGACGAGGCTGCGGCAGCAGATCGTCATGACGACCAGGTAAGCCATCAACCAACTTAAGATAATGGGATCTGAATTTATGAATTTATGAATTGACTCACCATTTCACATCCAAGTCAGAGCTGTAAACAACCACAGTGACCTCTGAGGTGGAGGGGGTAGAAGCTAACATGTTCCACCTGAACCAAGAGGCAGTGGGTTTGATTCCCCCTGATGTGTTCTACCTGTGGTTGTCCCTGAGCAACACGTCTCATCCCCAACTTAATTATTCATGACATGATGACGACTTGTGGCACAGGACTGAGCAGTCACCAGTCACTGAGTGGTCATAGTGATAATGGTGAGTTGTGTGGTTTCAGGACGATGCCAAGCGGCGGTCTGCCTCTCTGGACGACACGCCACGGGGCAGCTGGGCCTCCAGCATTTTCGACCTGAAGAACTCCTCTCCGGATGTCCTGCTGCCATCCGTGTTGGAGCGCACCGCAGCCCAGGACATGGACCACCGCAACGCCGAGGCCCGGCTGCAGGGCCGGCACCCCGACCTGCTGGGCCTCTACCCTCCTCCAGACCAGGTCTGTACCCTGTAGCACCCCGACCTGCTGGGCCTCTACCCTCCTCCAGACCAGGTCTGTACCCTGTAGCACCCCGACCTGCTGGGCCTCTACCCTCCTCCGGACCAGGTCTGTACCCTGTAGCACCCCGACCTGCTGGGCCTCTACCCCCCTCCGGACCAGGTCTGTACCCTGTAGCACCCCGACCCCGCTGAACAAGCCTGAAGAACTAAGGCTTGTTCATGACAGGACCAGGGCTTCAGTGACCCTCTCACTTCTTATCGGCCTCTCTCAGCACTTCTTCGTTTTTACTTGCATTTCTGTGTCCACACTGAAATGAGTTTCCTGTCTTAATGTTGCCATGGTGTCTGTGTCAACAGAAAGTGTGTATCTTGTGTTTCAGGATGAGGCGGTGGAGAGGTGTTCTGTCCCGGAGGTTCCCAAGGACCACTGTGGCCAGAGAATCATGGTCAAATGTCTGTCCCTGAAGTGCGTGTCCTGAAGGCCCCCAGCTCACCTTGTCTCTGAAAAGCTTTCACAACACATTCTGCTAAGTGGTTAAATAGTGCAGTGATATTATTACTACTCTTTCATCCATCAAACCAAAATGCCTTTTTAATTTCACAGATTTGAAATTGAAATCGAGCCGATATTTGGGACACTTGCACTGTACGACGTCAAGGAAAAAAAGAAGGTAATTATGTCCATTATTCTCTCTCTCTCTGTCTCTGTCTCTGTCTCTGTCTCTCTCTCTCTCTCTCTCTCTCTCTCTCTCTCTCTCTCTTTCAGAACAGGTTGTTCTTGCAGCTTCTCCAAACAGCTTGAACCCCATCTTGACCCTTGACCTGCCTGTATCCATGTTCTTATGGGTTCCTTCACAGATATCTGAGGACTTCCACTTTGACCTCAACTCGGATCACATGAAGGGCCTTCTGAAAGGCCACACCCCTCACACGGCCATCTCCACCCTGGCTCGCTCTGCCATCTTCTCCATCACCTACCCCTCTGCCGATATCTTCCTGGTCATTAAGGTACGTTTTAATGGCCATTTATATTATATTATTGATATATTACGTATGAGTTATTCAACATATTCCTTCAAGCTAAAAGGACAGCTTCAGTCAACACTGTTCCATGAATCAGGTTTAGATGTGATTCCTGTGTGCTATCTATAGTGCTCATAGAGTCTGTGAAACCCTGTGATGTCATCAGCTGTCATGTCATCAGAGGCCAGGCTACAAGTTTGTCATGTTGTCATGTTGTGCGTGCAGCTTGAGAAGGTTCTGCAGCAGGGAGACATCGCAGACTGCTGTGAGCCGTACATGGTCCTTAAGGAGTCGGATTCAGCCAAGGTACGTGTTCAGGACAGAGAGCTGCCCAGCGGCAGGGCTGTGGAGATGGCCTCGGAGGTCTAACCATAACCACATCCTCTGGGCAGCACAAGGACAAGCTGGACAAGCTGCGTGTACAAGCGGAGCAGGCGTGTGTGCGTCTGGGCTGCTTTCGCATGCCCTTCGCCTGGACCGCCATCCACCTGATGAACATCGTGAGCAGTGTAGGAGGACTGGACCGCAGCGACCCGGACTCTGACTCTGGTACACACACAATCACCCTGGTTGGGTCTCCTGGTGCAAGCAAGAGGAAAGGATACAAAAATATAGTGGATACCAAAAATCTGAAATCTGCAGTGTGGTATTTGGTATCAAAGCTATCTAGTATCTCCATAGAGATGGACACATGGGCACCCCCCTACGTGTCGTGCATGCTGCTAACCTTCTCTCCCGCCACTAGAGAGGAAGAGTCACAGTGGCACATGGAACGAGAGGAAGAGGAGGGGCTTAGAGCGTATGAGTGTCGGAGAGGACATGTGTAACTTCGCCACCTTCCGGCCGGCAACGCTCACCGTCACAAACT
>OMOU01091139.1:0-13139 GCA_900312585.1 Malacocephalus occidentalis
TTACTTAATTCATCCCCAGTCAATAATGGATCCATTAAATAATGGATTGGAATATAATTAAATGAAATTAAATCCAGTAAAATTACATTCTATAATATCTTGTAATATCTATGATATCTTGCATGCAGGTCGATGGCCTATTATGTGATGGGCCATCTCCGGAAAACATTGCTTCTACTGTGGTAGACTGCACCAAGATTGACACAGGACATATTGGTTTCTTCAGGGTGGGTCTCATCCCAAAATCAAAGGTAAAGTACATTCCCCTTAAACATGAATTAAAACGAGAAACTCAATATGACTCTTTCTTGTCTTGCTCTTTCTTGACAGGTTCTCAAGATCTTTGAGGAGGTTCAGAGACGACACAGGCAAGGGGAAACAAATCCTGCTTTTGAGGGGGATACCTCAGACACGCAAAGCGTTCCCAGTGTGGATGGAGAGTTCACAGAGGAGACCGAAGAAGGACATTCATGAAATCCAGCGCTATTGTACACTTGACTAGAGTCATATACGGGTCATAGTACAAAATGCATCCATTATATCAGCATTGTTATCTGATTTGTAAATAAAATGGAAGTTGCCATCACAAGTGAAGGCCTGCTATGATACAATCACACAGTCTACTGCATTACCAAGAGGAAAGATGCACTTACTAAGGTTTCCTCAATCAGTATATTGACCAATGTTTAATTCATGTACTTATCAAGAACAGAAGATGATAAGCAATCTCTAAGATAAATACTAGACCGTGCATACATGTGTGCTTGTTTCACATTCATATTTATATTAGTACTGAAAATACAGGGATTATTTTTGATCATGTAAATTATTTGTTTGTTTATTGTTTTGTGTTGTATTATTGAGGGGGGGTTTTCATCAGAATTTATTAAATGTAACAATGAATGTAACAAAAAAAGAATTAAAGGAATATTATTCTTGCACTTTACAAATACAAATGTTTGACGAATCACTGTATGAAATATTTTGCTGGAAATATTTTGACCTTTTCCAGCATAACCTAAACATGTAAATAAACAATGTTGTATGTTAACATATATATTTATATATAATATATATACACTGTATTTATATCTTTTTTTTGCACAGTAAAAGCAAAATACTGAGAGCTTGTCTTCCTCTATCGGTTGACCTTCTTCCAAACACACATGAAATACTAAACATTTAAACACTAAACATCGCAGAATCATTTTCTTTTTCTTATTTTTCATGGCACATTTATTAATGCCAATTGTAATTGTGGCTTTGAGTTAAATGTTACACAGAGGTAAAAGCTACAATATAATCATGCAAAACCTAAATCCACATGTAGAAAATATATGAGATATATTCAAAATAAAGGTACTACACGCTATTTAGATATTGTATTAATTAATACTACATCCACTCTCATATTCTTTGCTCATCTTAAATTTGGATTCATTTTTTTAAAGAATGTAGTATTTAGTACATATGCTAACATTCATGACATCTTAACATTGTGCTTTGTGTTTTAATTTTAACATTTCTATTTTTTGTGCTATCTCCCTGTATCTATTTCAATTTTTATTTGAGCTGAAATATACTGTATGTCTGTAATCATCGCGAACTCACATTCAAAATCCAAATAAGCATATCTATAATCCAGAAATTTTGAGTCTTGGTTTTGATTTGACTTGATATGAAAACAATGATTGTTCAAACGTCCTGGTCACCCAATGATGGGTGTGTAAGCGTAACATATTTTTACGGGTACGTGTTTACGGGTACATCTGCTTGGTGCTTTGTAGTGTGTCACCTCTGGAGTGTGATATATCAGAGTTCCTATTAAGTGGATTACCTTCATTCCTGGAGCAGTAGGGCTTGCCATGGCTCTGAGAGAACGATATGCTGTTTAACAGGAAGAAAACATTTGCTCAGCGTACTTTTTCAAGATGTTAGATTAGATTAGATTCAACTGTATTGTCATTGCAGAGTACGCTTTCTAGTACAAAGAAATGCAGTTAGCATCTAACCAGAAGTGCAATAGTAGTAGCAACATTATAACAGTGAACAGTAAGCAGTATGAGCAGAATATACAGAGAATATACACAATCTACAAAGAATATACTGAATCTGCGGAGTGCATATAGGTATGTTTACATAAATAAATATACGGTGAATACTTTACATTGAGGTATGTACAGTTTAGGCAGAGACATACATTGAGGTATATACAGTATGGACAGAGGCATACTCAGTAGTACATTGTAGGGGGCACCATCATATGTACTCACACTGTTGGTTATCAGCTTTTAATAACTATTAATAATAACAATCCTAGAAAAGTATTAATTATTAAAACATTATTAATTATTAAAAAAGTATTCATCTGAATTAATGATAACGGGGCACCACCCTGGAACCAGGGACCAATAACCAAACAGTGGAGTCAGTCTCATATCTTATACCAAACTATTAAAGTAGAATTATGATTATTAATTAAGAACAGAAGATGAGTTGCTGCCCCCTGGTGGTTAGACCGGGGGTAGTCTCTCATCTCCATGGAAAACATGGCAACATAATAGTAGACTAAGGATTCACTCAGCACAAGGTGTGAAAGGGCAGTGAATGGAGGATCTTGGGGAACCAGTGTTGGGGAGGCCCTACATTACCCCCTTTGGCCTCATGGTCAGGGTGTCTGCCCAGTCCTTGAGGGCAAACCCGAGGATCGAATGGTTCCCGGTCCTGAACAACCTGGAAATAAAATCCTATGGTCTGGGAAATGACCATGTGCAGGCAGTTCACTGTCCTTGTGAATGATCAGAGTCATATAATTCATGGTCCTGGAAATTATCATATACAGGACCATTCACTTTTCCATGTGAACAATAACCCAATAACCCCCCCAGAAATAACCCTCCTTTTGTTCTTTCCTTGTTGGAGACAGACAGTTCATGTAGATTCTTTAATATCTGGACAGGTATAATATGTAGCATCTGGACTGGACAGATGAATTCTAACTAGGCTAACCTTAAAACACAACACAAATACTCAACCTTATAACAACCTTTCCTTGAGTTATCGGCGATAACACATAATAAAATAATCAAAACAAAAATAATGAAATAAGGTAAAATAAAATTAAAATATTAAAAATAAAAATAAAAAAAGGAATAAATAAAAAGAATGTTAAGGGTTACTAACCCGACTGGCATTAGAAACATGGAGAGGTGTGAGTGAGGGATCCAGTCGGGGGTCGTGTTTGAATATGTTTATGTGTGGTATTTAGTTAGTTAGTTGATGCGATGAATGAAGCATACTACACCCAACACAGGGAAAACTATTGTGGCAAATTAAGCATTCTACACCTCCCATAGGGCCCACCATTGTGGTGGTGGTGCGATTTGTAGTATGGACTGCTCAAATTGTTTGGCATCTCATATCTTGGGTGAGAGGTCACTGGTGTAACTACTATTTTGCACAGATGGGAATCTGTGACTTACAAACAGCTGCTCTCACCCCACATGCTAATGAGAAAGGCTATTGCTGATAGTGCTTAACACCTCTTGATGTAGTCTGTATCTCAAATACCACTTAGTAGCACAACTAAGCATGAGGCACTATTCTATTAGCAATTATTTACCATTGCGAGCAGGATCTCTTGTCCCACTAACACTGCATTACTTCTCTGCTTCTGCTTTAGCAGATTAACTTTTACTTTCAGAGAAAGCAAATTCCATCATCTTTGCTACTCACCAGAACTATCAAGTTATATGCAAGAATATGGGTTAAAGCCAGCAATATCACGCTGCGTACGGGTCACCAAAATATGTACTCACACCATAACAATTCACTATTACAATTAACAAACTACAATTAATTATTCAAATAAAAAAGTATGAATCTGAATTAATGATAACGGGGCACCACCCTGGAACCAGGGACCAATAACCAAACAGTGGAGTCAGTCTCATATCTTATACCAAACTATTAAAGTATAATTATGATTAATAATTACTATATCAATAGCTAGGACTAGTGAAGGCTTTGGAGTTCTTTATGCGACAGAAGCTGGCTTCAACACACCATCCAAGCAATAACCACAACAGTTATAATATAAGAATGTTTATTAAATTCAAGTTGGCAAATGGCATAAAGTAAATATCCCCTTAAATACGATAAGCAATGTACAACTGAAGTGTGTCTGTGTGTGTGTGTGTGTGTGTGTGTGTGTGTGAGTGCGTGTGTGTGTGTACATAAAATGGCTTTTTATTTGAGCTGAAATATACTGTATGTCTGTAATCATTGCAAACTCACACTCAAAATCCAAATAAGCATATCTATAATCCAGAATTTTTTAGTCTTGGTTTCGATTTGATTTGATGTGAAAAGAATGATTGTTCAAACGTCCTGGTCACCCAATGATGGGTGTGTAGGCATAACATATTTTCACGGTTACTTTCACAGGTGTGCTTGGTGCTTTGTAGCGTGTCACCTCTGGAGAAATCAGACACCGGTTAACCATTGTCCATTAAGTGGATTACCTTGATTCCTGGAGGAGTAGGGCTTGCCATGGCTCTGAGAGAACGATATGCTGTTTAACAGGAAGAGTATAAGGAAAACATTTGCTCAGCGTACTTTTTCAAACAAATGCCATTTGCATGTCGTTGACCCAGTGGAGAATCTCAGTCTGAAGATATTAGATTAGATTCAACTGTATTGTTATTGCACAGAAGAACAGAAAGAAGTGCAGTTAGCATCTAACCAGAAGTGCAATAGTAGTAGCAACAATATAACAGTGAACAGTAAGCAGTATGAGCAGAATATACAGAGAATGTACACAATCTACAAGGAATATACTGAATCTGCCGAGTGCATATAGGTATGTCTACATAAATATATATACTGTGAATGCTATACATTGAGTTATGTACAGTATAGGCAGAGACATACATTGAGGTATGTACAGTATGGATAGAGGCATACTCAGTAGTGCATATACACTGGGGTGTACAGCGGGGTATATACGGGGAGAAGTGCAAGTGTCTGACGGGTCCGGTGTCAACATGCAAATGTCTGCAGAGAATATATGGAATCTACAGTGCATATGGTATATGTTCATGAATATAGATGTATAGATGGGGTATATAGGGGTAGAGGACCAAGAGAGGTCCTCTGAGATGTGAGCACCCAGGAACTTGAAGCTGGTGACACACTCAACCTCCGTTCCATTGATATGGATTGGGGAGTGTGTGACACCCTTGGTGCTCCTGTGGTCCACAATGAGCTCCTTGGTCTTCTTGGTGTTGAGTGCCAGGTTGTTTTTGGCACACCACGCTGTAATGTGCTGGACCTCCTCCATGTATGCTGTTTCATCGTTGTTGATGATGAGGCCGACCACCGTAGTATCGTCTGCAAACTTGATGATGGAGTTAGAGCCATGCACAGGTATGCAGTCATAGGTGAACAGGGAGTAGGACCCGGACCCGGACCCGGACCTAGATGCTAACTGCATTTCGTTGTACTAGTATGCGTACTCTGTGCAATGACAATAAAGTCGAATGTAATCTAATCAAAAATCTAAGTAGAGCAGAGGGCTCAGCACGCAGCCTTGTGGGACACCGGTGTTCAGGGTGAGTGTTGAGGAGGTGTAGTTGTTCAGTCTAACAGACTGGAGTCTTTTGGTGAGAAAGTCCATTATCCAGTTCAGATGCCCAAACCATCTCAGCTGACTCCTTTGAATGCGGAGGAGCAGCGGCTCTACTCTGAGCTCCCTCCGGATGTCTGAGCTCCTCACCTTATCTCTAAGGCTGAGCCCAGCTGAGCCCAGCCTGCAATCTCGTTCTTTTGGTCACTACCCACAGCTCATGACCATAGGTGAGGGTTGGAACGTAGATGGACCGGTAAATCGAGAGCTTCACCTTCCGGCTCAGCTCCTTCTTTACCACAACGGACCGGTACAGCGCCTGCATTACTGCAGATGCCACACCAATCCATCTGTCCATCTCCCGCTCCATTTTCCTCTCACTCACAAGACCCCGAGATACTTGAACTCCTTTGCTTGAAGCAGCAACTCACTCCCAACCCGGTGGGAGCACTCCACCGTTTTCTGGCACAGAACCATGGCCTCAGTGTGTATACATTTATGAAATGTCATTTTAAACCAGGAGAAATATTTGCTATGGGAAAACTATTTGTATACTCTCCGTTGTTGGTGTGTTTAGAACCAATAGATTTGAGCGGATTCCTAGACATTACATTTCGTTTTGTCAGAAAATAAGTGGAACGGGATTCAGAGATGAGTTCTAAAATAAGATTTGTCCAACAAGATGAAGTTAGGTCTTTTTAACCAGCCAATCTGAATTCAATTGAGCTTGTATAAAATGTGCTGCCCTGTATTAAATTGGCTGTTAGATTGGCTGCCCTGTGGCTGAGCCACTTTCTTGCAGAAGTGGTTTCTGAATTCTTTATTTGTCGTGGAAGACTAGTATTTGATTTGGTGGTGTACAAATACAACTTCAAGTTGTGATGTTTGTAGACATAATAAGTAACACCATATCAGACAAAACAATTTATTTCCAACGAACACTGGTATTAACAATAATTCCAAAATGATACAATAGAAGGAGAAGAATCATAAGCAAAACATTTTTAAATACATAATTTCAACAGTTTACTTCATCCATATAAATCCATATATATATATATGTGTGTACATAAGCCAAATCCGTTGTGCATGTCCAATCCCTATCAGCTACTACAAGACTTTTTGAGAATGACCTGACATGCTCCTATTGTTCCTCATTCATAACATATGTTCATGACATATTTTACAGTAATTACCCTTACATGACAAACAAGATTCCAATATGAGGCTGGGTGAGGTAATCATTGAAAGTGCCTTGCGATGTCCCAGTGTAGATATGTGTGGAGTGTGTGTTTGGTGGCTGGCTTGATTAGCCTCACTTAGCCCAGTCAGAGTCTGGGGCTGTGCGTGTTCACAGCATGTGGCTTTTCACTCTCTCAAAGATCTGTTGGATTTTGGCAGCAGGAACACACCCCTCCCTTAAAATGCTAATGGTACCTGTGGGGGAAAAACACAAAGTTATATGCAATGGATTAAAGTTAACACTGAGTTTGTTTGGGATTTTGTTAGTGGAGGAGATGTTATGCATTGTACCTTCATCAATCTTCAGGCAGTTGACCACTGTTGAGCCCACCAATTCGTTGGAGTCCCCATCACATAATACCCCTTGGATCTTGTGTCCTAATCGGCTGCAGCAACCGCACCAACACAATGTCATGAATGGACAACATAACAGAACATTTCTGGGTTGCCAGTGTCACCAGCCCTTAAGGCCAGCCCACTGAGAACATGTGTGAGGGACTCCACTCACTCGAGGACCATGGAGTGGTGAGTGCTGTCGGGTTCTCCACTTGGATTGGCCGACGTAATGGCAAGAGGCCCGGTGAGCTCGCACAGATGGCCCGTGACCGTGTGGTCGGGGACTCGGATCATGATGCTGTCCCTGGTTCCCACGCGGTCGTACGCTGCCCCGACACCTATGCAGGACCAATGAGAAGTAGTGTCAATGGGTATACGCTTCTTTCAAGTCTTCCCCCAGCCCCTTTTACGATCAGCAACCCCGGTGTACCCAGTTTGAGGAGCCAATCCCCTTTGCTCACGATGCAGCTGATGCCTCCGGGATACACATTCCTCATGAACTCCCACAGGAGGGGGCTGAAGGGTGGCTTGGCTGCGATCAGCTGTTCCACACTGGAAATGCAAATGCAGACGGGCTTTTCTGCAGGTCTGTCCTGAAACCAAGACACAAAGACACGTTTAAAAGCAAAGTTTGCCTACGTCAGACCTCGTCTAACCGTCAAAAATCCTCCTCCAAGGCCTGAAATTGCCAACCTTAATGTTGTAGATCTTCTCTATGGCCTGGGGGTTCTTGCAGGAGGCTGCCAGTGCGTACACCGTGTCGGTAGGAATACCACAGACCCCACCTCCCTCCAGGAGCTTTGTGATCTCGAGGAGCCCACTGGTGAGTCGCGACTCAGCCACAGGGCAAGGGAGGTTGGGTTTCTCTTCCTGCTTTGTCTGATCCTAACACAGTTATAGAGTGTGTGTGTTTAGTCATATGTATATCATGGAATGGAGTGGAGTAGATGAAGAATAGATAGTAATAACAGGTAGTAACCTTGAGTAAGGGTGGACCCATAGGGAGAAATCTCTGTGCAAAGATGCAATTCACCAACGATGCAAGAGCTCCATATGTACAGATTATGGAGAATATGGCGAGCATGGCAACTGAAATAGAAACAGCCTAAACGTGTCACACTGGAAAATATGATTTCACAAACCGATTTACTGATGAAAATAATAATAATAACATGAATAGCGGTTAACCAGAATGGGATCCTTACTTTCAAGTTGATATGGAAGTTGATATAGGGTGGAGAGTAGGAAACAGACCAGTACCACCTCCATGATGGTTGTTAAAAACAGCAAAACCAGATTGCTATATGAAGCTGCCAGAAAGAAAAGAGCACATCAGCGACAGTTAATCAGCGTACTGATACATCTATCTCTTTTTTGGTTTTTTTAAGGACTGTATTTGAACTTACCAATGAGCATGAGGAATCCGTTTATGACCAAGAATGCAATAGCGCCTGCTGTGAACCCAAGGGCTGCCGTGGAGGAGAACCCGATCAATTCGCCTGCAATAGAAACGTATGCCACCCATGTGGAAGGTCAAACTTGAGAAATAAACAACAAACAAAACCAAAACAAACCACTGAGCAGCCTACCTGCAAACCTAAACCACGTCCAGGTGGCCCACACCACTGCGTAGAAGAACGGGATGACAGACCCGAATCGTCCACTTCCACGGATCTGCACCTGGCTCACGTACACCTGGATAATAGCCCCCGAGATCAGCACCCAGGGCACGGTCAGATGGAGGAAGCTGGGGTTTGCACTGGACGCACCGCTATGGAGTGCCGAGAGAGACGCCACCCCGTTGCAGATGTAGAAAAGAGCATCCAGGACTTGGTCTGTTTGAGTCGCCAATAGTGGGCCTCTTTTGCTCAGGAGCCGTTTGAGCTGCTCCGTGGGCACGGGCTGGGGTCCCACCGGGATCAGGGACTTCTCGGCGATGGTGTTGATGAGGCGTGAGAAGGTGGAGTAGAGGGAGGCCGCGGTGAACAGGGAGCACGCCACGCCAAAGAAGATGTAGTAGCTCTGTAGGGGGATCTGGGAGATGCTAGAGATGGTGAGCAGCAGGAACAGTGTGTTGTGGATCAGCTCCAGGCAGTCTGTGTTCAGGCACCCCACGCAGAGCACCAAGGCTGCGGCCACAAAGAACCAGTCGCCCACCATCGCTTGCCTTCCTGAGGACACTTTATTAGCGTCAGCAATTAGCGCAGAGGCCACAAATTCCTCCCAGGCTTTGATAAGCCAATAGGTCACATGGAGACCAAACTTGGTAGTGTGGTAGCAGTCTTGGCGGAGGTGGGCGTAGTAGGTGGCGAAGAGCTGAGCAGCGGAGTTTATCGACACCCACGCAACTCCTAACCCAAAGGATTTCATGTAGCCGAAGCAGTAGAAAGCAAAGATGAACGAAGAGACAGTGTCACAGAAGGAGCCCAGTGCCATTGGCTCGGCATACTTTGTGTTTTTCTTCTTCTCCTGGCCGATGCTCTGCGCACTGGCTGAGTTGGCTGTGCCGAGGAGAAGGACATTGAAGAGTGGTGTCCCAAAGCCCTTCAGGGCTAGGCGCTGAGTCAGCCCTTTAGCAAGAAGTGCAGCTGAGCCATAGATGGCGAAGATCAAAATGAGAAGCTCAAAGATCCCAGAGACAACGAGGGCCCAGGAGGTTGTCGCCAGCGCCACTGCTTCAAAGATCAGCGTGACTGTGATTGCACCAAACATAAAGGGCATGATGTAGTTCACTGTGGCAGAGCAAAATGCAAGGAGGAAGGAGAGGAGGATATATGGCACCAGACCCGAAATAGCTGATTTGTGTATTGACAGAGACAAAAGCCATTCAGGGTTAACTGAAGTGGTATTTATGTGAGACTCATTGTTCATCAGGTGAGTTGACATATTGTTCATCAGACTAAGGTTTGCCGCTATTGTTGCTGTGACAGGTTCAGAGGCAGCACCAAAGTAGATTCTGGTAGCACCATAGCTACTCCAGAGAGCAGCATAGCCAATGAAGGAGGTTCCACTCAAATGGTCATATTTGCGAAAAGACAGCAGCCCAGCGACCAATTGGCAAATTCCACCAATCAGAATAAGGTGGACACCTGCAGATTGCATGGGAGATAATAAAAGCAGTTACAATTGGTAGAAACTAAAATAAAAAAATGTGGTGTAGTGCTTTTTTTCTCAATATTTCTATATGTCTAAGTGAAAAACAAACATACAGGTGGAATTACATATTTTGTATGTATCAATATACCTGCAAGGATGTTCTCTACCCCTACTGGTGCAATTCCAGTTCGCGCTTCATTGAAGTTCTGTAGAAGTACAATAAATGCACTGATGCCATTGGCTAATATGCCAAGAACACCTGGCTCGCCATAGAAACTGGCAGGAAAACCGTTTGAAGACGCCATGTTTGTTTCTGTCGACAGCCTTTTGGGTTTAAACAGAGACAATAATCCAATGAATGAAACATGAAGAAATTACGCGTCCCTTTGTCCCCTACGCTGATAATGTTAACATCGGTCTTGAAATGTATGCGAGGTAGGCAGCATGAATAATAACAGCATTTTTCACTGAACAAAACCAGGATGACATTCGAGAGAGCAGGGCCACCAAATCACGTTGCCTGGGGGCCCATCAAGCATTTATGGCCAGAAGTCTAACTTGATGATCCTGTGCCTGTCGCTCCTTCTCTAAACGGTGGCAAGTAAGCAGGGTCTAGTTCAGTATTATTGTCTCATTACAGTGTCACACACAGTACAGTGTCGTGGATAACAAAAATATACAAAATATACCATGTGTGTATTCTATGGCGTGCCCTGATCCTCTATTAGGAAGCTGTCTATTGCAGTATCAAATGATGATCCAAGTTGTAAAGAAGCTTACCTTTGGTGAGACACGAGTATAGCCAGGTAGTTGCAGTGGTGTGTGTCATATTGAGGTAGTAGGCTTGTCATAAATAAGGCTTTCCTGAGAATAGGAGGGGTTATGTGAAAACATCCCTGAGACCAACCCATCTATTGTCTACTTCATCAGAACTCTAATTTACATATTTTCCCCCTCTTCTTCCTCCTCCTCTTACAAAGAGGGTGATGACGTTCACAATCTGTTGCAACTTCTTGTTTCCACGTGGGAGAATTCTGTTAATTGAAAAATTAAGACAGGTTTTCTGAATGACTGGGCTGAGCCAGTTGCTATAAAAAGGCAGGCAGCTTATCACCTAGAACACATCACATCCCTCAGCCACATCCTTGCCGAAGAGAACTGCTCCAACGCAGTCAAGGAACCTTCTCGACCAAAGACAAAGAGAATCAGATTTAACTCTGTGTCATGATGATCTCTAAACTACAGGTAAAGTTGAAATGACTTTGGATTCCGCTTGGCCTTTAGTTGTTATTTACTTGTATTTCATGTAAGGTTGGGTTTGGGGTTTTGTTCAGTGACATTCAATCGACATACATCTTGAAAGGCGGCCTGTGTAACAATGCCACTGCTGTGGCTTTTCCTGGGTTCACCAGAAGGAACAGACAGAAGTCCGTAGATGTGGTCAATTAACTCTGTTTATTTACAGGTCTCACTTTAGCTAGCGTGTTGATCAAATATAAATCATATAATGACTTTGTGCCCTACAGAAAGTCACAAGGTCAGTGTGCACTGTGAGGAGCATGCATCTATCGCCATTCAAAGGTAAACATTTCAACGTGGATTCTCTTAGTTTTCCAGTTGTTCTTACGTAGACTTTATTGTTCAGGCACACTAATATTGAATGAAAAATAAAAATGCTTCCTCATTGTCAACATTGGACAAAAAATTCTTATCTCTGCTGATTAGAGACATGAGCCCGTAGATACACTCTGCTACTCCTCTGCTATCTCGACCCCTCCCTTTATCCACTCCTCGTTGGATGCCCTGTCGTGCACCTCTCCTCCTCCGTCTTTCATCTCATATCAAATCAAGCATTCCTCCTCCACCTACACCTCCACTTCTACCTTGTTGTTTCAAAGTGGCCCGGCATGCAGTCGCCATCCCAGAGGAGGACGCGCTGGAGGAGGATCGCCCTGCCCGGGGGCCGGATATCACCGCCAGCTTCGGCAGGTTCGTCAGCGGCCTGGAGAACAGGCACCTCAGCCCCACCGCACTCCAGCGCAGCAAGAGGATGGTTCTGGACAGCCTGGGCGTGGGCCTGCTGGGCAGCACCACCCAGGTGTTTGAGCTGGCCCTGCAGCACTGCCAGGTGAGCTCTGTCGCTGAACAACGTGGCGTGGTGAGAGGCACGACCTTATTAAGAACCACAGGATCAAGGATCGAGATCAAACACCAGCAGGGAGAACGACTACGTTATTGCATGGTGTTGGCTCTGTTTCATCTGGGTGACCTTATGGGCTGACTTTTTCGCTTGGCCTTGAGAGCTGGGTGAGGGTTAGTTAGTGGAACCTGAAAATGAGCACAATGAGTAGTCTGGTTTTGGTGATGTCATTTTATTTCAGGTGTATTGCCTTACAAATAAGTAAGATGCTTTTGTGAAATTGGACACAAGAGTGCTTTGTTCACCACTTCTGTTCTCTACTGCCAGCAAATGTACGCACCTGAGGACATCAGCTCTGTCTACGGCCGCAGTGGCACCAAACTGTCCCCGACGTTGGCCGCCTTTGTCAACGGCGTGGCGGTGAGTACACATCACATTCAGAATCTTTTGCAAACAAGGAATGGGCTTTTGTGAAATTGCTGCATAATATTGGAAACTGAAAGTAATACTCAGGCCTGGACTGAGCCCAGATGAGGCCAATTAAGCGAGTCACCAAACACACACACACACACACACACTCCCACACGTGTATACCAATTGCCTCGGCATCATTACTTCCTCTTTTTTCCCACCTAGGTTCACTCCATGGACTTTGACGACACGTGGCACCCTGCTACCCACCCGTCGGGCGCCGTTCTC
>OMOU01091140.1:0-19374 GCA_900312585.1 Malacocephalus occidentalis
TCTTAGTGTTGGCTCTGAACCAAAAGCGACCCGGAGGTCACTTACGGGAGATGCGGTGCTGCTGTGTGGGTCTTGCCTAGGCAGTCTGGAGGTAGTAGTGCTGCTAGTGGAGCTACTAGTGCTGGGTCCGGGGCTGAAAAACTGGCCAATGGCTGTCGTTTGCCGGAGACCCTTCACAGCAGTGAGATGGTTCTCGCTTTTGGCATGGGATTCCAGCGCCAAGTGTTTTCTTGCATAAGAAGCAGTAGGCTTCAAATGCATTGTTAGCGACTGGCTTTCACCAAGCCCGGAATTAATTTTTTTCGAGCCAACTATCTTTAAATTTGCATTTCCCCATGGCTGCGGAAAAAGAAAGAGACACGCCAATAACACGAAAGCTAATGATTGGCTGCACGTAGTTGCATGTGGGCTGCCGGGTTTTGTAGTCGTAATACAGCGAATTATAGTTGGACGAGCGAAAGACCGACCTACAACACGGAAATAATAAACCATTCTAAAGCGCTGCAGGAGCATTTCAGGTAGCGTTACATCAATGTGTAGGAAAATTAAGACCTGTTTGCAATTATTTAAGACCTAGAACAAATAATACAGCGAATGTAAGACTTTTTAAGGCCTTCAATTTTGATTTTGTAATTTTAGACTTTTTAAGACCCCGCGGAAACCCTGAATATAGTAGTGGTATGGGTTAAGAATAGTCCAAATCCTGACCTAAACACAGTGTTTTAATATATGGACTCAAACGACATGCATTAACTGCCCAAGACTCTTAGGACTCTTGGGCAATCTACAATCCTGTAGATTGCCCAAGAAGCACACATTTTCTATTAGCAGCACTGTAAATACAAAAAGGAAAGGAATGGATATCCTAATGACTGTGTTTACCTTGACATACTCTCTTTCCAACATGAATTTGATGATGTCTGTGATGGACTCTTTGATGTCAGCTGGTAAGTTCTGGAGACATGGGAAAAACTACTATTTTAGGCAGCCACCACCAACAACACAAGAATCACGCAAGTAAATGGATATGAATGTCCTTCTGAGGAATGCTACCTTCTTCCTGAGCTTTCTGAAGAGCGGTTTCAGGTAGGTCTCTGTCTGGGAGTGGGTAGCACTGGCCAGTTTGCCCTGGACACTGCGCTTCACATGGTCTTCCCTGCTGTTCAGATCCTTGGCCCAAACGCCCAGCAGGAACTAGTAGAAAAACATCATATTATATATTCAACATTATAGTCATATTTAGTGTGCAACAGCTTCCTCTAGAGGCCAGAAATCCTAGCTCCTTACCTTCAGAACTTTGTCGATGACCCCTTGGTCTCCACTATCGTCTCCTGTGCCAAGAGTTTTACCAAGAGCCTAAGAGAGATACGATACAACATCAGACACATATAGCCATGAACTAAACCAAGTAGGATTAGTTCAACTTTCCTGAACTGAGAGCAGATTCCAAAAAATGGGACCCTATCGTACTTTAAGATGCACATTTACCCAAAGCCCAGAGACTTCCAGTAAATGCAGGCGCAGGTCCCTGAGCTATGCATTCCTGGAGGGATCCAATCCACATACCTCCAGTTCTTCTATGGTGGTGTTTTCCTCGTGCACCTTCAGATCATGCTGGGTGTCGACTTCACCCGTTTCCGTCCCCCCAACAATCTCGTTGAGGTACTGCTGGTCAATCTTGTCCATGGCTGCTTTCAGGTCATTCCTCAATCCCTAGAGAGAGAATTATCAATGGTAATTCCCCTCCAATCCATGTGGGTGCAGTGTCAATTAGCATGTCACAGTGGGCATCCGAGGCCCTTACCTTATTGACTTCTGGGGCCAGAATCTCAATCTTTCGGAGCCGTTGGAAGGCATCATAATCAGACTCTCCGAACAGTCGGACCGGTTCCCCCCGTTCCCTCAGCCGGCGAATGACCTAGCCGAGTGACAGCGACAACATCCCTTGTGTTAGAGAGACAAAGGGCCGTGGATGGATGATTGTACAGAGGCGTGTGCGCGGAGAGGTTGGGGTTTGTGTGCCGACTCACCTCCTGCCGTGACAGCGTCATCGGTAGTTTTTCCTCTGTGAGTTCCAGTTCTAAAACTGGATTAGCCGAGGTGGTCGGCGCATCCTCCACTTTGGCAACCTTGAGGGAAAACACGGAAACAGAATTATGAAGTAAGTATCATAGTATCATGAACAAAACACCCACGCGCACACAAAAGCATAGACAGATCCACACACAAACACACAGACTTCAAGCCTCCGTACAAGGAGATTCAAGCTGAATTTCTGTTTCTGGTTGGAAGAACTCTAATCCAGTTAAAATTGTGGAAATTCATGCACACAAAAAACCACAAACAAACTAGTTTTTAAATAAAAATTGAAAACACAGCACTACCTGGAAGGCAACCATGAGCAAAAATGTGTTCAGCCTTTTTGTCCAAACAAACTCTATGCACTCTGCACTCAAAAGTACTCTGATGCTGCCGTGTCATGCATTCATTGGCACATGCATGTTAGCAGTCTTTGATTGGGGTATGAAAATCACTATCTAAATTAACTTCATTTTAAATGTTGCATGGTTCTGGTTAAAATAAATTGTCTGTGTGGAAGACTGCAGTGCAATACTTAGGCAACTATGGCTGCATTTTGTCCAGTGTTTTTGCAATGAAATGCAAAAATCAGCCACATTTTGCAATTGGTGGGGGAAAAAATTAAACAGAACATGGTACAAAAACAGAGCTGCTGTTGCTGACTAATAGGCAAAAAAAAGTGGGTATTTTCTGATATTTGCAGGAATTTTAACCATTTCTGTGGCTCATGCTGAAATCCAGTTAACTCAATCCAATTTTCCTCCCCGCTTCCTTTCCTTGCTCCCTTCATTCATATTAACAAGGCAGTGGTAGACACGCACTAACAATTCCTTGGAAAACTTAGCAGCTATTAAAATAAATAAGACTTGTCAAACCAAAGGATACAGGGCAGGGGAGGATTGTTTGGTCTTGTAACTTAACCTTATACTACAGTGCCATGATTGGCCTTCAGAGAGCATTTAACAGCCTCGGAAGATATAAGTTAAAGACTTTCAAAACCAGCTAGCTAGTCACCAGGTATCTTAACATCCAATCTGGAATAAAAGAAGCATAGCAGACGTCAATGGCCACAAATACAATCCAAAGCATTTCTGATTGGGCCATTGATTTGGGATAACAACTGCCGAATACTGGTCAATAGAGAAGGAAGGAAAGGGAGACGTTTTGAAATAAAAGTCCATCTTCTCCTTGCTTCATGCACTGTCTATCATCACGACTGTGCCATGCCATACCTGGCTCTCAGTGGTCTGTCGCTGAACCTACAGATGCAGGCAGCACACAGAGGTTGGAGAGAAACGCCACAGTAAACACAGAAACAAACAACTCGTTTAAAGTTACCACTCCAGCAGTTACCTACACTTCTTCTGATCTTGGGAAGGGAAAATACAACAAAATGTCACCCAAAGATAGGATTAAGAAATAGTGAAAGGTTAGATCGCATGCTTGTGCAGGAAAACATCTGCACAGGTTACATATGATGGCCTTTATACGCATCTGTAATGCCAAATAATAGTAATTGTTTGTTGTGTATGTATAACATTTCTACTTAAATGCACCTAAACCATTGTTTACTCGTGAATACAGCTTTTGCCATTGTGTTGTATTATGCATTATTGCTGAATAGATATTCATGTGGTTCTGACAGAATCACATCACAAAAAATGTATCTTTTCCCAACACAGTCAGTACTTATTTGTGTGATTTCTCTCTCTGTGTGTGTTCAGTGCTAGAGTAGATGGGTGGTGGCTTACTTACTTTATAACCACATCTTTTGTAATACTCTTCTGTTTCCTTGCGGGCAAGATCAGCTCTTTTGAAGTACTTCTTAGAATCCTGGAAAAGAATGTGCATATAATACATGTACATGCAACATCGATGGCATACATACTGTATATGATGGTGATTACTGAATGGCAACTGTGCAGCCATGGTTTCAGTAGTTTGTAGGCTATCGAAACACAGGCACACGGGGCAAGACGCTGCCATAAGCTTATTTTTGTTTTATCTTAATAACTGCAACACTCGTGCAGTATTCACAAGACGTGCTCCAACATAACCATCAACAGCTATGGATGGAATGAGAAATCAACACGTTGTTTACGGTCACACTCTAAGCGCTACACAAATAGCCACGGTCACCTTCCGTTTTTTTCTATTTAAACAACTGCATTCAGGTTTCTCTTGCTTACGAGTATGTACTCTAAACACCGTAGAAATAGACATTACATCGTCTTGATAAATGTGACCCATGTTGCGCTCATGTTAGTGCGGGCAGTTGCAGGCAGCTAGCCTCCGTAGTTAACAGTACACAACAATTAGTCAACAGTCGAATAAACTACGACTCACGTCAACGAGTTCTTTGTCTTGAACTAACTTCCTCTTCCTCTCGATCTCTGCCTTGAGGAGATCCATATTAAAAGACTA
The DNA here is from genome assembly GCA_900312585.1 of Malacocephalus occidentalis. Classification (NCBI taxonomy): domain Eukaryota; kingdom Metazoa; phylum Chordata; class Actinopteri; order Gadiformes; family Macrouridae; genus Malacocephalus; species Malacocephalus occidentalis. The sequence continues at coordinate 4,504 of OMOU01091140.1, forward strand.
AACCCATCCCCCTTTACTTGAAATACAAGGAAAACAAATAGTAGTGCCGTCGGATGCTATCGATATTGTGTACGATAAGAATGCCCCGGAAGTTAAAGTACGGGCTGTTGGGGTCATCGTCTGCTTCTTTTCATTTTAATGTGTTTTTATTTTAGTTTCACGTGTTCATAAAATAATAACAATAACAATAATAATAATCATCATCATCACAACCATACGAATAATAACCATAATAATTATAATAATAATAATAATTATTATTATTATTAGTAGTAGTAGTAGTAGTAGTAGTAGTAGTAGTAGTAGTAGTAGTAGTAGTAGTAGTAGTAGTATTAGTATTATTATTATCAGCGACAAGTAGTCGATATAAAAAATCTGACAGTCGACCTGTTAAAATGGAAAACGAGAACTTACTGGTAGGTTTGTGAGTTCTCACTAATAAGAACTTTTTTGTAGCCTTACTATTCCTTCAAAAAGTTTCTCACGTAGGATTATATTTTCTGTTTTATTATATTGTAATAAATAAGATGATGCATGGGTTGTTGTGATGCATTTGTTCTAAATTGTAATTATCATAAGTTATAGGGGAGGCTAATCGTAGTATTACTAGGCCCATATGATTTTAAATAATATATGTGATACAATAGTTAAAGGTCGAAAACTCAAATTATCAACGAATAATCTAGTTTTATGTCAAGTCCCTGTGCATTGTGTTTTCCAGTGGTTAGCGGACCGACCTTCATAACCATGAGGTGGCGCAAAGGGATGTGACGATAATTTTTTTTTTTTAGATTAAGTCATTAATTTATTTGCATATCGAATGCAGAGCAACAGATATATGGTGATGAATGTGGAAATATATTAGATACTAGTTAAATGCTTATTTGTTTCAAAGATCAGAACACTGCAGCATTTGCAGTGGACAGAATGTAACCCTAAATGGAAAATAGTGGGGTGGAAATAATGATTAATAAGGTAGACCGGGTGAGTGTATGATATCACATGCAGGCAATGCATATTATGAAGATCGGTCCTCGAGTCTACGGCTAATTCATACACATGAATCCTACAATGGAGTTCGGAGAAAGGAAGCGAAGAAGGAAGTCACAAAGCTTTAAAGTGGTCACGGATGAAGGTAGGCGTCTGACTGCCAGACCGTGCAGGGTGCTGGGTGCTGGGTGCTGTCTGGGTGTCTGGCTCCGTAGGGAAGCAATGACGACTGTAAACAAAAGAGGCGACTACGACTTCGATACGCTTCATTATTTCACTGCGACTAGATGAGACAACGCGAATCTTCAATTAAAAGTAGTCCGGTTTTACCCTCAGTGAAATCCAATGGAAATATAATTCATGTGAAAAAGAAAAAGAAAGAAACAAAATGCAAAAATGCTAATGACAAAAACTAATACAGCATTATAGTGCTATAGAGTATGTCTATAACAATGTTAGATAGCATAAAATACCCTACGTTGGAACTCATCCCTTGCAAAGCTACAGTACGATTTCGGTACCATCCATCCTTACTTCCCCACCTACAGGTGGTAAAAGCTGGATCAATGAGAAGGCCATATTGGTTGATATAACAGCACACAGCACAATCACAAAATGACATGGCCTTATTTCTTTTGTTATAATGTGCTGGTTAAGACAAATATAGTTTTTGCATGCATACATAACATTTGCAGTTCTCATTTATGATTTTTATGATCTCTTTTAGATTTTGTCCCACATTTGGTTAATTCTAGTGGCATGGACGCCAACGAGGATTCTGAAGCTGCTCCTGCTGATGATGGTAATTGAACACCATGATGTGTATAAGAGTACATGATCCGATGGCACTATCATTTTAACCCCCCCATCTCCATTCAGTGGAGGAAGAAGGCCCAGAGATCAAGAGGCAAATCACGGGCATGATGAGACTTCTGAGTGATAAAACAGGGAGGATGTATCAGCGTATTGGAGCCAAAGGAGAAGACTCAAACAAGGATCCCCAGGACTATGGTCCGAGTTGGGTTCAACCGCCTGCCACCCTGCCTCATCTCCCAGAGAACCACAACTGGACCCATGCAGCAGAACCAGAGCCATCGTCTTCTTGCTCTATCCACATAGCCAACGGGCAAAGATATAACCAATACACCACTCGCTCCACAGCGTCCAGGATCACCGAGCAGCCAAAGGATGAAGCAAATGGTAGTATAGTTGCATCTGTTTCACTGGTTAGCTGTGGATCTCAAAAGCGAAACATTTAACACATCATGTCCCATTGTTGTACCACTTTCAGGCATATCCCCTCCCCCTTCGCCAGACACCCCTTGTTGCATGCACAACTGCCAGGGCACATTGGAGGCCATTCTGCAGGAACTACGGACAATGAGGAGGCTCATTCAGACTCAACAAGGTCAGTAAGTGCACAGAAAGAAAATACAAACACAACACAAAAAATAACAACCTCTGCCATCTGTTTCCAGCATTGTCCGTGGCGAAGCAGGAACAGTCTGCGTCGCCACGACAACCGTTCCTCATCCCGGGCCCCGCTCCTCGTCACAGGGCCCGAAAGCGGAGGCCCCTTTTCAAAATGGCCCCACTCAATGCGCCAAGTCGAAGAACTGCCGTACCTGCTCTTGGATCCCCCTCCTGCGTGGCTCTGACACCCCCCCACCCCGCACCCCAGCAATCAGGACACAGCGAGGGGCATAAGACAGAGGGTTCCGTCCCTACAGAGATGATCAAAGGGCCAGTGCAGAGCATTTCAATGGCTGCCAACAACCATCACACTCCTCTCTTAAGTCAAGCTAGTGGATCTCAACCCAAAGAGGTATTGTTACTCTCTATTAATGAAGATTGTGTGTTTGCAGTGTGAATATTCAGAAGATATATTGATTCATATTTGAACCAATTCATCCACAGCTACCCAGTATCCATTTCTTTTGGTTGTTGGATGTATGCTGGATATTTTATCACTTACATGTTCATTTGAACCATGATCTGTCTGTGTTCTCCTTGGAGTCTGCGGTGCGCTTGGCAGAGGAATATGATGTATTTATTCCCAAAGCTCAACTAGACTCAATCCTGGTGAACTACACTCGCTCTGGCAGCCTGCTCTTCCGGAAACTGGTGAGTTTTACTCTCTAAATACATGCAATATTTGTTAAAAATAGAAAACAATTAAAAATATATATTATTGCATAATAATACCTTCATAATTAAATTACTCATAGGACAATTAATAGTTTGTTAATTTTGGAAAAAGACAATAACCATAACACAACAATAACCTAATGAACATACCTCTGTGTTTAGGTGTGTGCTTTCTTTGATGATAGCACTTTAGCTAACTCCTTACCCAATGGAAAGAGGAAGAGAGGGCTCAACGACAACCGCAAGGGTCTCGACCAAAACATTGTGGGCGCAATTAAAGGTTTGGGCAGCAGAATAGAGTTGGAATAGAATGAGTGGTGTAACTATGGGGACTTGCAGTAATGTTGCCTTATGTATGCACAGGGTTTACAGAGAATTACTGCACCACACATCGGATTGAGAAGCTCCCTGGACCTCGAGACTGGGTCCAGATCCTTCAAGATCAGATCAAACTTGCCAGGAGGAGGCTGAAAAGAGGTGCATCTCCTATCCGGAAAACTCTGAGAGTTGAGATGATTTGTAAGATGAATGGGTGATGGTGGTTCTCTTCATGTTTTCCCAGATACAGAAGATGTATCCAGTAAAGCCTCTTCAAGTAGGGACTTCACGTGAACGTTATCGCATGCCTGTTGCATCCCAGTTTTGTATTGTGTATGATTTCTTCTGTATATCACGGACAGACAAAATCCGATGATTTTGCGTTCAAAATCAACCTGACAATAAAACACCCTCTTGATGATTCCATACGCGGTAATCAGCTGATTGTATCCTGACTTTCTGCTACCGCAAGCCATACCATAATTACCATGTTTTTTTACGTTACAAAGTTCCTCTTCTATTTCCATTTTCCATCCATCCATCCATTCTCTTCTGCTTATCTGGGTCCGGGTCGCGATGGCAGCCGGCTAATCAGGGCTCTCCAGGCCTCCTTCTCCCCAGCAACTCTCTCTAGCTCCTCCTGGGGGATCCCAAGGCATTCCCAGGCCAGATGAGATATATAATCCCTGCCTTGGGGTCTCCTTCCAGTCGGATGTGCCTGGAAAACCTCTAAAGGGAGGCGCCCGGGAAGCATCCTGATCAGATGCCCGAACTACCTCAGCTGACTCCTTTCGACGCTGAGGAGGAACGGCTCTACTCCGAGCTCCATCCGGATGTCTGAGCTCCTCACCTTATCTCTAAGGCAGAGCCCAGCCACCTTCTGGAGGAAACTCAATTTGGCCGCTTGTATCTGCAATGTCGTTCTTTCGGTCACTACCCACAGCTCGTGACAATAGGTGAGGGTTGGAACGTAGATGGGCCAGTAAATCGAGAGCATCGCTTTCCGGCTCAGCTCCTTCTTCACCACAATGGACCGGTACAGCGCCCACATTACTGCAGACGCCACACCAATCCGTCTGTCCATCTCCCGCTCCATTTTTCCCACACTCGTGAACAAGACTCCGGGATACTTGAACTCCTTCGCTTGAGGCAGCAACTCACTCCCAACCCGGAGGGAGCACTCCACTGTTTTCCAGCAGAGAACCATGGCCTCAGACTTGGAGGTGCTGACTCTCATCCCGACCGCTTCACACTCGGCTGCAAACCGCCCCAGTGCATGCTGGAGGTCACGGTCTGATGTAGCCAACAGAACTACATCGTCTATAAAGAGCATGGATGCAATTCTGAGGTCCCCAAACTGGACACTATCCTCACCTTGGCTACGCCTTCAGATTATGTCCATGAAAATCACAAACAGAATTGGTGACAAGGGGCAACCATGGCAGAGTCCAACACTCACTGAGAACGTGCTTGACTTTGTGCCGACGGAAACCACATTGCTCCTCCTAAAGTTGAGGTTGGACAATCGGCCAGAGCCTCCTTTCCAGCACCATTAAACTTTCCCGGGGAGGCTGAGCAGTGTGATCCCCTGATAGTTGGAGCACATCCTCTGGTCCTCCTTTTTGAAAATGGGGACCACCCTGGTCTGCCACGCCACAGGTACTGTCCCTGACCCCCACACAACATTGAGACATGTCAGCTACGACAGCCCCACAATGTCCAGAGACTTCAGGATCTCAGGGTGAATCTCATCCACTTGCCACTGAAGAGCTGTTTTACTACTTCAGCGACCTCTTCCAAGGATATGGGTGAGGCTTCCCCTGAGGCTTCGGACTCTGCCTCTTCCCCAGAGGGCGTGTTGGTCGGGTTCAGGAGTTCCTCAAAGTGTTCCTTCCACTGCCCGACAATATCCTCAGTCTGGGTCAGCAGTTCTCGTCCCCGACTGAGTCCATTTTCCATCTCATTAGTATATCACGTGTATGAGTTAATCTCAAGGTAACACATAAAGGCATCTGTGTTTCCTGTATTCATTATTCATTACCTCATCAACTAATTTCCTTCACAACATGCAGCATTCTCTTTAATTTAATTCTCTATATGATGATGTTCCATCCCTCCTTTTACCATATTTTCATCTCTGCTGGTAATACCTAGCTGTGCCTGCCACTACAGTCCAAGCTAACACATATAACGTAGGTGTGCTGTTCAACTCTGCTCCCAAACTTGACAGATACAGTGGGGAGAACAAGTATTTGATACACTGCCAATTGTGCAGGTTTTCCCACTTACAAAGCATGTAGAGGTCTGTAATATATTTTTTTAAGGAATTAATTTGCATTTTATTGCATGAAATAAGTATTTGACACATCAGAAAAACAGAACTTAATATTTGGTAGAGAAACCTTTGTTTGCAATTACAGAGATCAGACGTTTCCTGTAGTTCCTCCTCCAGATCCTTCAGGTATCGGGGCTGTCGCTGTGCAATACAGAGTTTCAGCTCCCTCCAAAGATTTTCTATTGGGTTCAGGTCTGGAGACTGGCTAGGCCACTCCAGGACCTTGAGATGCTTGTTACGGAACCACTCCTTAGTTGCCCTGGCTGTGTGTTTCGGGTCATTGTCATGCTGGAAGACCCAGCCACGCCCCATCTTCAATGCTCTTATTGAGGGAAGGAGGTTGCTGGCCAAGATCTCACGATACATGGCCCCATCCATCCTCCCCTCAATACGGTGCAGTCGTCCTGTCCCCTTTGCAGAAAAGCATCCCCAAAGAATGATGTTTCAACCTCCATGCTTCATGGTTGGGATGGTGTTCTTGGGGTTGTACTCGTCTTTCTTCTTCCTCCAAACATGGCAAGTGGAGTTTAAACCAAAAAGCTCTATTTTGGTCTCATCAGACCACATGACCTTCTCCCATTCCTCCTCTGGATCATCCAGATGGTCATTGGCAAACTTCAGACGGGCCTGGACATGCGCTGGCTTGAGCAGAGGAACATTGCGTGCGCTGCAGGATTTTAATCCATGACAGTGTAGTGTGTTACTTATGGTTTTCTTTGATACTGTTGTCCTAGCTCCCTTCAGGTCATTGACCAGGTCCTGCTGTGTAGGTCTGGGCTGATCCCTCACCTTTCTCATGATCATTGAGGCTCCACGAGGTGAGATCTTGCATGGAGCCCCAGACCGAGGGCGACTGACTGTCATCTTGAACTTCTTCCATTTTCTAATAATTGCGCCAACAGTTGTTGTCTTCTCACCAAGCTGCTTGCCTATTGTCCTTTAGCCCATCCCAGCCTTGTGCAGGTCTACAATTTTGTCCCTTATGTCCTTAGACAGCTCTCTGGTCTTGCCCATTGTGTAGAGGTTGGAGTCTGATTGACTGAGTGTGGACAGGTGTCTTTTATACAGGTAACGAGTTCAAACAGGTGGAGTTAATACAGGTAATGAGTGGAGAATGGGAGGGCTTCTTAAAGAAAAATTAACAGGTCTGTGAGAGCCGGAATTCTTACTGGTTGGTAGGTGATCAAATACTTATTTCATGCATATTCAAGCTATATTATCAATTTTTATAATTATATAATTTATATAATGGCAGGCCCATTTCATCCAGTCATGGCAAGTCTGGTTAGAGGACTAGACTACAACTATTGGGAATCCCCATTGAGTTCCAGTCATGTCACATCATGAGTTTTAAACATTGATTTATACATTCGGACATGAGTTTTCATCATGCAGATCAGGTTCAGTTTGCTCGACATGTTTGAGCCATGGGACCCTGGCTGCTGTTGAAGATGCTGTCAGCCCTCCATGCACGTCCTCATGACATTGAAATGGCCATTTGTCGGCTATATTGGTTATAGTTTATGTCTTACTCCTAACACCTAATTGCATGCATGCTGATGGCCCCTGAGATCCAGCTCAGTCTTTGATTTGTCTTTCTGTTCAATGTAGAAACTATTATTGTCAGTCTGCTATGCAGAACACAGATACTTAGGTCTCAAAGCCTGAGTTGCACAGTATTGTAATACATTAGTAGGCTACTCATTGTTTTAGTTGGGCAGTTTCAATGCTAGGGTTAAATGAAAGTTTTAACCACAAAAAAAATAGAGATGAGTTGTCATTCAATTGTATCAGCTTGGTAAAATGTTTAAAAAAAAATTTAAAAAATGTTTGTCCTGTCAATAGATCTACCGCCTTGTCCATCCCCCTTGTTCTATATTGCAGTATATGCTAGTATTTTGTCCATTCGTTTTTTGAATTTATTTTGCACTATTCAAATTGTATGAGATAAATGTGAAATATAGATTTTGACTTTGCGCCTGATTATTTCATGAGTGTAACGTCTATCTACCACAAACATGCACAAACATATATTTTCTATGTTAGGCATTCATTGTTCTTTTAATCGCTTTTCATTGAAATCCTGTGGCAGATCAAGCCTTTGCCCAATGTGCAACTTTCTTCATTTAGCTGTTTTAGCAATTAAATGTTGATTATATGACTCTTGGTGTGTTTCTTACCAAATTAAAGGTACACAACGTTGCGGGACTTTATTGTAACTAGACTTAAAGGGAATGTGAAAGCCGCCTCGGCGCTTCTGAAGGACCTTTTGAGCGCTCTCGATGATGTCCTCTTTAAATTGCAAGATACTTTGTATTCCGATAGCTTATTCATTAAAATATCACACGTGGGGAAATTATATATATTACGTTAGATATGTTTTAATTAATTAAATAGTGGTAGTATTGCAAAATAAATTAGCTACGTCATTATTTTCTGTCAGGCTCGTTTTAGGTAAGCCCGGGTTCCTCCCCGATGCATTCTGGTCGTGTTCCCCGCTTTTCTATTGGGATCCATCGCTAACGTTAAACAGGTAAGGATAAACTAGCCATAGCAATTAAAGGGGAAATGTTACAAGAATATAACTGTCCCTTGGCCCTAAAACACTACAAAGCTCTGCTGTTAACATTTCCATCGCAGCGCGCCATTATATCTTTTCACAAATGGCCTGTGAGGTGTTTGTTTTTTAATTGTACTTCAGCTAATGTCGCACACATCGCATGGCGGCGGGAACCAAAGGGTTAAAATTTTCCACCGCCGACATATTTGTTCTTTGCGCTCTCTAGTAACTTTTGACTAGTAGAAGCGTTCCCTGATCGATACGCGCTTTCTTCCCTCCATTTATTGGTTACAGCTGTGGTGCGATTGTACATGTATATCGATTGTATATATCGCATATCAGAGCTTGTAGTGGGGTTTGTTACCACTTGATGTTGGCTCACTGCTGCTTAGGCCCATCACTACACGCATGGATCAGCATTTGTTAACGCTCGGAGTAGTCGGGTCCACAACAATACACATCTTTTTTGAGGGGTGCAAACTCGAATAGGCGGACTTGTCATTTACCATTTCAACCCTTTATCAGGCACATATTTAGCGAATTACAGCGGAGAGGTCCAATTGCATTGAGCAAATTCTGCCTCTTTTGCGTTTTGATCTTGAATGCACCACAAACGCTGAATGGGCCGCTTATTCATTCATTTTAAAACTCTGGCAGGGTTGATGGGAACCCGCTTATTCTCAGCAGATCGTCATCAGATGGCTTGTATCTGCTAACAATTTGGATGACTTGTTTTCAATGAGAATCTAGAAGAAGCACATTTTGCTCAGCCCAGCATACTCCTTGTATTGTGGTTGTTGGAGTTGTAAATACATGCATGGTATAGCTCATACATATGCTCTGCCAATGTTCAATATGTAATTGAAGTTCAAAAGCTGCATCCTTTTTGTTTATTAAAAAGCATTTCTAACATAGCATTATTTAGCAGTTAATGTAATCAGAGACAAAATATGACACTTGGGTCACTTAAACACTTTAATGTTTTCAATATTCTACTGGAAATCCTCACTGCTTATTCTCCCCCCCTTTCCATTGCTATCAGGTGAGAGCCCGCTGTTCTCCATCATGTCTGTGAGGGAGTCCTTCAACCCAGAGAGCTATGAGCTTGACAAGAACTTCCGGCTCACACGCTTTGCTGAGCTGAAGGGTACCGGCTGTAAGGTGCGCTTCAAACTGTTTTTTTAGTTATCACTATGTATTGCTGATACCATTTTAGCGAACTGTGAATACACAGAGCGCCTTGCTCATTTTGGTGGCTGAATCTGGCCGGGAAGTCAATTGGTCTGATTGAAGCTGCTGTAGGTAAGATTTGACTGTTGTAAAGAGAGAGGAAGAGCGGAAGAGAACAAGATTTAGAAACTAAACAATCTCCATCCTTCCTTTTTGCCGCCATTGCAACATCTGGTCTGAATCCAGATCTGAATTACCTACAGAACCTTCTATCTGACTGTTTTATTGTTATTTGTACTTGATGTTCTGATTGACTTGGACCGCAGGTTCCCCAGGAGGTCTTACAGAAGCTTCTGGAAAGCCTCCAGGAGAACCACTATCAGGAGGATGAACAGTTCCTCGGAGCGGTTATGCCCCGACTGGGTATGACCGCGCACACACACATACACACATACACACATACACACACACACACACACCTTTACAAGTGTCAATGAGACCACACCTACCACCTATTTCAGCATAGTAGTAACCTGGCACTATTTCACTGATTTCTCCTTTAATCACCCAATCAACTCAAATTCTGTCATGCATAATCTAATACCATATTGGTCACATTTATGTCAATGATAACAACTCGGGCCCATTTTACCTTCTATGTTTATAAATGTATGTCTCTGTCTCATGCTGCGTTACCATTCAAATCATTATGGGGGTGTGTGTGTCTCTTTGCAGGCATAGGGATGGACACCTGTGTCATCCCACTCAGACACGGGGGCCTTTCACTGGTCCAGACGACAGACTACATTTACCCCATAGTGGACGACCCCTACATGATGGTGAGGGATAGTGATGATACATTTTCTATACCACAGTGAATAACACTCACATGGCTGTTCTCTGGTGTGTTTGTATGTAATCTGTGTGCTTTTGTTGTTGTTGTTGTTGTTGTTGTTGCCAGGGGCGAATAGCTTGTGCCAACGTTTTAAGTGACCTGTATGCCATGGGCGTGACGGAATGTGACAATATGCTCATGCTCCTGGGAGTGAGTAACAAGATGTCGGAGAAGGTGAGAAGCACTCAGGCCTGAAAATCATCTTTGTTTTTGGTGGGTTCTGAATAATGATACATAATAGGCATTTTATCTTTATATGCTATTATTTATGAGTTTTACATTGGATACTTTTTCCTTAATCCTTCGCATGTACACATTTATACGTAGCATCTATCTGTTTATGTACTCAAAAAAATAAAAAAAATAAAGGGAACACTTAAACAACACATCTTAGATCTTGATGAATGAAATATTCCAGTTAAAAATCTTTATTCATTACATAGTGGAATGCATTGAGAACAAAATAGCATAAGAATGATCAATGGAAATCAAAATCATTGACCCATGAAGTTCTGGATTCAGAATCAGACTCAAAATAAAAGTGGAAAAATCAGATCACAGGCTGATCCAACTTCTGTGGAAATTCCTCAAGACAATTCAAAATGAGGCTCAGTAGTGTGTGTGCCTGTATGCACTCTACAACATCTGGGCATGCTCCTGATGAGACGACGGATGTTCTCCTGAGGGATCTCCTTCCAGACTTGGATCAGGGCATCAGTCAACTCCTGGACAGTCTGTGGTGTGACATGGCGTTGGTGGATGGAACGAGACATGATGTCCCAGATGTGCAATACATGGGGAACGGGCAGGCCAGTCCATAGCATCAATGCCTTCGTCATGCAGGAACTGCTGACACATGAGGCCAAGCATTGTCATGCATGAGAAGGAACCAAGGGCCCACTGCACCAGCATATGATCTGACAATGGGTCTGAGGATCTCATCATCCGGTACCTAATGGCAGTTATGGTACCTCTGGCTAGCACATGGAGGTCTGTGCGGCCCTCCAAGGATATGCCTCCCCAGACCATCACTTACCCACCGCCAAACCGGTCATGCTGGAGGATGTTGCAGGCAGCAGAATGTTCTCCAGGGCGTCTCCAGACTCTGTCACGTCTGTCACACATGCTCAGTGTGAACCTGCTCTCATCCATGAAGAGCACAGGGTGTCAATGGTGAACCTGCCAATCCTGGTGTTCTGTGGCAAATGCCAATCGGGCTGCACGGTGTTGGGCTGTGAGCACACGCAGACATTGGGCCCTCATACCACCCTCATGGAGTCTGTTTCTCACAGTTTGAGCAGAAACATGCACATTAGTGGCCTGCTGGAGGTCGTTTTGTAGGGCTCTGGCAGTGCTCCTCCTGTTCCTCCTTGCACAAAGGACCAGATAGCGGTCCTGCTGCTGGGTTGTTGTCCTCCTACAGCCCCCTCCACGTCTTCTGGTGTACTGGCCTGTCTTCTGGTATCTCCTCCACTGTGCTTGACACTGTGCTGGGAGACACAGCAAACCTTCTTGCCACAGTGTGCATTGATGTGTCATCCTGGATGAGCTGCACTACCTGAGCAACTTCTATGGGTTGCAGACACCGCCTCATGCTACCTCTAGTGGTGAGGGCACTGGCAAAATGCAAAAGCAACCAAAAATCAGCCAGAAATGACGAGGAAAGGGAAATGGTCTGTGGCCACCACCTGCAGAACCATTCCTTTATAGGGGTTGTCTTGCAAATTGCCTCTCATTTCCACCAGTTTTTCCATTTGCACAACAGCAGGTGAAATTGATTCACAATCAGTGTTGCTTCCTAACTGGACAGGTTGATATCCCAGAAGTGTGATTGACTTGGAGTTACATTGTAATGATTGTGTCCTCTTTATTTTTTTGAGCAGTGTATATGTAAATAGAGTAGGGTTGAACTATAGGGTAAAAAATCGTAAAGCGATAATTTTGACAGATATTGTGATCGCAATATGATTCGCACTTTTGTACATCATAACTTTAATTTTCGCTGAAAACAACTATTCAAATCATAATGTGGCGTTTTTTGGGGTCTGTTCCAAACAATTTCTTACATCTGGAAAAACAATGTAGTCCAGGGCATCTCTGCAGCAGAATAGTTTTTATAATTTATAATGACGGTATTGCATTTTAATATACACATTGTACCCTTAAACGTGCAGCCCCTGCGATTTGGATATGGCACTTGGCCTGATTGCCAAGCCTTGTATGTGAATCAAGATGGCGGTTGTCTAGTGGCTCAACCTGTGTCCCCCACTTGTTCGGCATGCAGGAGCGGGACAAGGTGATGCCGCTGATCATCCAGGGCTTCAAGGATGCGTCAGAAGAAGCGGGGACCTCTGTAACCGGGGGGCAGACGGTGCTCAACCCCTGGGTAGTGATGGGGGGCGTGGCTACCACTGTCTGCCAGCCCAATGAATTCATCATGTAAATGTTTTCTCCATCTCTCATTCATCCAAACATTACGTTGCTTGTTTTCTCTTGCACGTAGTGTTGAGGATATAATATTAGTAAAGAATTGGTGTGCTTTTTCTATACCTCTACTACCTCTTCTATACCTATGGCTGGTGTGATTATTGCATTCCAATGAATATTCATGCGTTGACCTCTGTGTAATGCATGCACGTTTGTCTCCACATGGCTCCCAGGCCTGATAACGCAGTCCCGGGGGACGTGTTGGTGTTGACAAAGCCCCTGGGCACGCAAGTCGGAGTGGCTGTCCACCAGTGGCTTGATATTGTAAGTATATGTCAGCTTCAAACAGTGTTGAACAAACGCACATACAAGAGGTCTTTCTCAAGCCAGTTCACGGGACCTGTGATCGGTCGTTGCATACGTTGCAGCACTCGCAAAGTTCACCGGTGGAGGCTCTCGGATCGTCTGTAACGATCTGTAACAAAGTTTTGTCGTTGAATGATTCTATTTGGGTAAAATCCTAGTTTGGTGAATTATATTGTATGGTGTGGGTGACCAGCATGGTCTTGCGATACTGTTGTTTGATGGTGTTCCCTGACCCTCCTCCTCCAGCCAGAGAAATGGAATAAGATCAAGCTGGTTGTCACCCAGGAAGACGTGGAGCTGGCCTACCACGAGGCCATGATGAACATGGCTCGACTCAACAGGACCGGTACGGACCACAAACATTAACCATACCACTTTTAAAAACAACCAGAATAAACCGCCACTTTGCCTGACGGCTATTTTCCGAACCATCTACTATCGATGCACGCCGACACCCAGTACCTCTACTGCCAATCAAATCCTGAAGGGATCAATATTCAGTCAATCCCTTGCCCGGCTGCAGGCAAGGGAACATCGTTTCGTTGGCAAGAGAGTGCAGGACTTCTGGGAATGTTCTGTTTCAGTTGGATTGGTTTAGCGGCGAGAGACGTGAGAGGAGGAGGGACTTCTGATAGAGGGATGTCTGTTTCTTTCTGTCTTTTCACTCCGGGGACTGTTAACTGGTGCCCATGACTCTAAGTAAGAGAGGGGAACTTGCGCTGCGCTAGACCAGGATAACTTCTACCACATGTACAATGGAACGCTTACTCCCCATTCACTCCTGCAGTATTCTTCTAAAAATACATTCTAGAACAATACATTCTAGTAAGATGGTACCTCCACCATGCCATGTTTACTCCCGTCTGTATATCCTGTGTCCCAGACACAAGAACCTTGATTGGCTCCATCCTGAACACTCCTCCCCCTTCTCCCCTGCTCCTTCTGCAGCGGCAGGACTGATGCACACCTTCAACGCCCATGCCGCCACGGACATCACAGGTTTCGGGATCCTGGGTCACGCTCAGACGTTGGCGCGGCAACAGAGGAGCGAGGTGTCATTCGTCATCCACAACCTGCCGGTCCTAGCCAAGATGGCCGCCGTATCCAAGGCCTGCGGGAACATGTTTGGGCTCATGCACGGAACCTGCCCGGAAACATCAGGTTGTGTGTGTGTGTGTGTCTGTGTGCGTGTGTGTCTGTGTGCGTGTGTGTCTGTGCGTGTGTGTGTGTGTGTGTACCTGAGTACCCAGGCCATGTGTGTGTGTGTGTGTGTGTTTGTGTCTGTGTCTGTCTCTGTCTGTGTGTGTGTGTCTCTCTCTGTCTGTGTGTGTGTGTCTCTATGTGTGTGTGTGTGTGTGTATGTGTGTGTGTGTGTGTGTTCTCTCTACCTGTGTGTGTGTCTGTGTGTTTGTGTCTGTATGTGTCTCTCTACCTTTGTGTGTGTGTGTCTCTACCTGTGTGTCTCTGTGTATGTGTGTGTGTGTGTCTCTGTGTGTGTGTCTGTGTGTCCGTGTGTGTGTGTGTGTGTCTGTGTGTGTGTGTATGTCTGTGTCTGTGTGTGTGTCTGTGTGTCCATGTGTGTGTGTGTGTGTGTGTCTGTGTGTGTGTATGTCTGTGTCTGTGTGTGTGTGTGTATGTGTCTGTGTGTGTGCGTATGTCTGT
>OMOU01091142.1:0-25918 GCA_900312585.1 Malacocephalus occidentalis
ACCCCACACACACACACACGCCCCCATAGGTGTCGCCGTGAAATTGGTCCTCCGCTTTTAACCCATCCATGGCCATCTTCCTCCGCGGTCAGGCCAGGAGCGGTGGGCAGCTAGTGCAGCGCCCGGGGACCACCTCGATCCAACCGCCGCTGGTCAGGCGACGGTCTTCTTCCATGTTTTTAGAGGGGTTATATATACAATGTATATATATGGAGGAACCCCAGGGAGCACGGGGAGAACATGGAAACTCCACACAGAAAGGGCCGTTCACGAAATCCCAGCACTGAAGACATGGGGTGAACCATTGCGCATCATATTAGCTTTTGCCAGCGTATGAAAAACATCACTCATATGCTGGTATACGGCAAGGCTGATTTTTGTTTTTTGTAAAGCATGCTTAAATATGTTGTGCATATTCAGACGTATAGATTAATGTGTGTGGTTAAATTGTGCGTATTAACATTCTTTTGAATTTTCATATGCAACTCATGTTTCTCTCATACGCAATAGTGTGACAGGGCCATTATGAAAGGAAAGAAGATGATGGCGTCCAATTCCTTGCAGCAGGAACATTGCACCATTTGTCTGTTCATGGAAACAACCGATCCTACAATACCACAGCCAATCATTGGAATTCATGTTTGAGTGGACAGGATGATCATTGTGAGCAACCTTTCTCAATATGACAAGCACTTTTTGACCACTTGTCAGCTATATTGCATTTTCAATGATTAAGATGTAAATAAGATGCCAGAGTGCATACAAATGTAATCAAGAGCACACGTTTATAAAAAAAAGCATCCTACAGAGGTTCTCCCCGAGTATCCTACATGGTCAGTGTTCACCGATAATTCACATGAAAAATAACTAATTAGCAGCATGAGCAGATTCCTGCACAGATGGAATCATGTCAAATTTAGTCAAACAGTCATGTGAGGTAAAGGATTTCTTTGTCATAATTACAAAGTCAGTAAAGAGTGGCGTCATCACAATAGCCTCTTGTCACCTCTTTTGAATAAACCAAATAAACATTATTTTCCCTCCAGATATACATTCTTGCTCTTAAAATCTGACATGCTAAAACATTAGCATTTATTAAAACAAAAATGTAAAGTGACACAAAACAGAAATGCAAAGTGACACAAAAAAAAGTGTTTGAAAATCTAATCAATTGAAGCTCCCAAAACCATCACTAGACAATGTCCCTACATTCCCAACCATTACCCATGTTACCATTGTTGAAAAAAAACCTGCTACTGGATGTAACTGACAACCTCACATACTGGATAACGTGTGTGTGTGGGGGGGGGGGCGTCATGCACAGAATCTCTGAACTCTTTGAGTAAGTAGTCCATACCATTATTGCCTGACCTCAAAGTTCAAGACCAAAGATGCACATTGAAAAAGGAGGCATTTCTTCAGAGCCTCTCTTCCTCTTTAAGTCTCAGGGAGAGTTTATCTTGAACAATGTTGAGGTCCATATTCTTGCAGAGCTTCAAGTAGAGGTCTTTCCTGACTGGATGGATCGTCAGCCAATCGGGAACCAACTCTGCCAATAGCTGGAGGTGTTTCTCCATCTCACCTAGAAGAGGACAAAACAATGTTAGCATACAAACAACAGTTTCCATAAAGCACAATTACACAAGTATTCTTGGGTGCACAGTGCCTTCCTTGGATACACACGTGCCATGTTCTCATCTACCAGCAGGCTAAAGGTGTCAGTCCTGTAGCACTCTGTTTGAGTGGAACTATGTAAATTCAAGGAAGCACCAACCATGCATATTGATGTAATGTCTTGGGGTAAATTCTAAGCATTAATTCAATAGGTATACCACGACAGAGAATCTACATGTAAATACCGGATACTCTGAAATTCAGTCCATAATAAATATAGATTCAGTTAGCTTTAATTATAGTTATAGTCTACATGTGTACACACCTGCAGTAAGGGCAGATCTGTAACTCGCCACCATCCTGTTACAGGCCATCTCCATGATCAGAGTAGGCTTCTTCTCAGCGACAAACACCGTTCTCAGGATACGTGCAAGTTCTTGTAGTCGGGACATCATCAGGAGGCGCTGCTCGCGGGCCGGGTCCCTTGTCATGGCAGCTTCCAGCTTCTGGACCTCCTTTGCGCGGATCTGACACAAAACACATGTTAGGGACCTATTCAAGACCATAAAGGCCTCATTACAGTGTCATTTTGTATGCGTTTCTGAAAACAATATAGGCAAGCTGTACAAAAGGTCATTTTGGAAATCTGAGAAAGTGCAAAAAATGAATCTCAAACATCTTGTTAATGGGTTTGGCGAATCAGCGGTTTCCTGCTGGCATGACTCAAATCTCAGCTTCTGGTGCTTGTGCAGAACGGGCATGTCACACACTGTTTGTGTGCGTCTAGTACATGGCCCCTACCCTGTCCAGAAGTGCTTGAGATACTCCATTGAGGGCCTTGGAGGTTGCTGTAGCAGCTGCAGCAGCAACTGGTGTGTTGTTTGCCGTCAGCCGTACAGTCGCCGTGGGCTGTGATGAGACAGGCTGTGGAGCCCCACAACCCGCGGATGCGGTTGCAGTCTTTACGGCTGCACAGTTCAAAGCTTTCTCCATCTGGAATGCAAGTATCGCATATTATAGTGACAAGTCATGCCGCACAGCATTCAATTGGTCTTGGGAGGCTTTACATTTTTTTTCTTGCTCGCCGAATACACAACTAGGACATTTGCAATGCTAAAATGGAGACATCTTTAACAAATGGCACTAAACTACTTGCAGATACAGCTGGGAGCAACAGACTAGTGCAACATAAAGCGTTCACACCAAATATACCTTTGGAGTCAGTAGTGACCGAGCACGGTCCAGAATCTCCTGGGCAGTGGTCAGTTTCTCTGTGTGGGGCGGTTGGGGGAGGTGGCTGGACGGGACGGCTGGCACCACGTCCAATTGAAAGCGGGGATGCCAGCGGGTGAGTTTGTCCTCTGGGACCAGCAGTGGAGGAACCAGTGAAGCCAGGAAAGTCTGCAAATATAAAAAAATAGCGATGCACAAATAACTAACAGAAAGATGAATCACAAGTAAAATAATGATATGAATAGGGTGGGTTGACGTGTTGTTCTTATTATTGTGGCTAAATGGGTGTCAACAACAGGTGTAATACAGACCTTGTGATGCTGCTTGACAAGGCACACCAGGTTCTGGTGGAAGACACGCCTCCTCTCAAGGAGACGAGAGGCTGTGAGAAGAGGCCGGGGTTCCTTCCCATCTGTGAGAAGACCGCAAAAACCACACTTAACTGCTGTACACCTCCCAAGGTGTGAACGTTTGGTCATAAAATTGTGCCACTGTGGGTTTAAAAATATACTAAAATTGTTAACTCAAGGAGTCTACTCTAGTTCTTACCTGTACTAATGACAGGCTCCAGTGTAAGCTGATAGCTTCCTTTCTTGATATTAGAACTGAACGTTGGAATGTTTCTCTCCTGCCGGAACGCATAGGCCCCAGGAAACACGGCCTTAATTTGGCCCAGGTGACTCTGCTCAAAAAGCCTGTAGATGCAGAAAACGGAGGAAAGATGTTCTTTAGCCGATTTCCTAATGCAACACCACGGGTTTCAAGATCAAAGAATGTCTTCACAAGTCTCCTACTTACTTGTGCATCATATCTTGAACCCCCCGTTTGACCTTGGCAAAAGTCACCGTCTCGGCCCGGTTGTAGAGCATGCCAACAATTGTGTCTGCGCTTCTAAACATCTCAGCAAGCAGCCGGTACTGGTATGGGAGTGCAAGGCCAGGGGCTTCGTCCTGTGCCAGCGTGTGGTAACGCTGGTAGGCTGGCACATTATTGCTGTTAACAAAAGAAAAAAACAGGCAGAATCACACAAGAGTGCAAAGCTGATTCATGTGTTCCTCCAGTCAACCTCACAACATGGCACGGCAACTCTTCACTCACTTATCCTGTGCTTCAATTTTCTCACTGCCTTCTTTCCCATCCTTCTCCTGTGGAGTCACGGTCTTGGCAGTTGACTTGGCAGAAAGTTCTTTGGCACACGCCACTCTCTTCTTCAACACAATAATGTCAATAGGTTGTGTTTTAGAAGTGGAGTCTTCATATTTTGCCACCGGCGATGACTTGGTGGAAGGGGTGCTGGCCACATTCTCCGCCTGTTTCTTGATGGTCTTGATGCGTGATTTCAGAGCTACCAGATCCTCCTTTGACAAGGCCTACAACAGCAAAAGAAAGTTATATGCGCTGTATGGCACTGTATACAGCTTTAGCCACTGTGATTTGTGAAGTATTTGGACCGAAACTTACCTTACTGGCGAGACTGCTGCCTACATGCTTTCTGGTTGAACGCCTCGCTACAGGGATATACTGTTCCACTTCTTTAGCTTCATGAACCAGGGCTGGCGATTCTGCAAGGTCACCTGCATGGCATTGTTCTGTAGTCTAGAGTGGGGGCAAAGTTAATATTTAGTTAGTGTGTACGCAGTCTCACATTAGAAATCCCACGTGGCAGTAGTTTCAATTATTAAGCAGCAGCAGTAAGTAACACACACCTCTTCGGCTTTGTGGAGTATCAATTTTCTAGCCGTTTTCCTCTCTGTCTTTTGGTCTTGTGCGTATTTGGTGGGATCGAAATGTCGCCTCTTCTTGGCGGCGCTGTACTTGGTTGTAGCCGACGTTACGTCGCTCAGATCCGCGTCCACAGAAGTCCGTTTCGGTGTTACGGGACTTGCAGGAATTTTACTTTGGCTAGTGGGAGCAAACGATACTTCCGTTTCTGCATCCTCTCCGACAGCCTCTGTGGCAGCAACAACATTTCTGACAAAGTCCTGATGTATGGAGTTTGAACAACTCGAATAAAGTTTCGTTAGACGACAATCCGATGGCGTACAATCTTCAGGCGAATCTGCGTTATTTCCATTGTCCCCCAAAAGGCTGGTGGCTGGAGTCGAGGCTTTTCTCCGTCCATTTCGCTGCGCGGTGTCTAGAACGCTGCTCTTCTTTTTCTGGGGAAAGTAATGCGTAACGCGAGACTGGGCCATTATGATAAAGACACGAAAATATAACAAAACGCATAAAAACACTGCGGTAAAAACGTGGCGTTCGTTATATAGAGCATGGGCCAAAAAGCAGTACAAGAAGCTCAAGCTACTTTTAGCGCCAAGTAGATTAAACCACGCCCTAATCTTTTACCAATTCCGCTGGGGGGGCGAGCTTTGTGATGATTGGTTCGAGTCGTAGTGTCGTAGTAGAATGAGACGGAAGCGACAACATAGTAAACAAAAATGTCATATTTATAAATACACCCGTGTTTACTACTTAGGCTTCAGTTATTCATTAGCGCTCATTAACCACTTTAAAATCCAGTTGTCTAAATGATCTAAGATGAATTGGAAAGGAGATCTTTGGTTACAAACATAGTCTCAAAGTCAGTGTTTTATTGTCATATGTTCTTCATAACACGGCCATTCTAAACAGTGTGACATGGCAGGCAACAGTACGTCAAAAAGTAGGCAAAAAAAGATAAAATAGCAAGAAGAGAAATGTGTGTGTATACACACACACATATACTGTGGCATGTCATCGCAGAAATATACAAAAGATAGAGAACCAGAAGCATATGTATCCAGAGTATTTACATATAACATAGGGAATATGGCATATGTATCCAGAGTAGTTGAATCATCTAATATTTAATCCAAATGTTATCAAATATAAATGTACATTTAAAGTGAGCAATATGGTCAATGAGATTGGTGTTGCCGGCTGAGAAGGGGAAAAAACTGCAGCAGCGTGAACAGTCCATGGCCTGTGTGGCTGTTGTCCTCAATGATCTTCTGGGCTTTCCTAAGGCATCGTGTGGCAGATGCTTTGCAGGGCTGGGAGATGGCAGCCGATCATGCACTCCGCTGTCTTGAGGCTTATATATAGGAATGTAGTTGGCGGTCTGATAGAAGTTTAACAGCAGCCTATATGAGGCAAAACAATTACAAACATTTTCAGAGAAGCTTTCCAGCAGAGTATCAGGGCAACAGTACATTTTCAAATGTTGCAACACCAATTACTTGAACTAGTGAAAAGCTACTGGCACTGTAGGGTTAACCGTGGGAGTCAAACGGGTAGTCACATGATGGGGTGGAAATCATTTAGGAAAAATTGGAGGCAGCTTGAGAAGTTGGTGGGAAGAGGAAACCAAGTTTTGTCTTTTGTTTTGTCTTGTTTGATAATCATTGCTGTTCTAATGGAAACTACAACCTAATAACAACATCCTAAGTCTTCAACTGATAAATACATTTCCATACCAGATCAAATCATTTGACCTATCTATGGGCCTATAATTCACAAATTGTATCAACCTATATATTTAATCAACTTGTCAAGATAGATTACCTATAACAAAGCATATGAGACAATGACCATGACGACATCAATTATTAGTGAAAAGAGTATGCTGTTTCCTTCACAATAATGCCCTTGATCTATTCATTTGAAGGTTTAAACTAGCCTTGTTTTCAGTCCCACTTGTAACACCTTCATTGTATAAGAGGGCCTGGAGGAATTTTGGCAGACTAATCACAAGTCAAGGGTGGTGCATGAGCCGTGGTTGGTCATTTCAGTATGCATATGCATAAATATTATTTTGGATGTACTATACTATTCATGCCTACTATTTAGTGTTGTAGTATGCAGTTTCAGATAGTGACATGGCTGACTATTAGCACATTTTGGGTCTGAAATCAGAATCCATGTCTTCACAGAACCAGTGCCAGAAATGTTTGTGGTAAACTCTGAAAATAGTGGTTTCTACTAAATAATGGTAATGGTAATAGGGCATGCATGTAATGTGCTGCATGTAGTCAGCCATACTTTACAAATGAGATGCTCTTACGTCATGACTAAACCCTGAATATAGGCTAGTGATTAGTGAATGACAATAGGCTCTGGCTACAGCATAAATAAACATCTTTGTAAACCCCTTTTTCATTCAAGTTATGTTACAGCCAAAGCTACAATGTGAATGCTCTTGTCTTGCTGTAATGCCAGTCAGTCCAATGCTTCTTTAATGTACATTCACGTCTCTCTGCCTCGCATGCATCACCTTACCCTAATATAGTGGTCTGTCATAGACCCCTCTCTCATCTACCAGAAGAACCATCATTTCACAGTCTTTCACCCAGAAAATGGCCCAACAAACACAATTGCATCAGGCTATGGTCAAGATGCCTCTGCCCCCAGTACTGATGACCAGCCACTCTCATCTATCTTGCATGAGCTGAATAAGTTCAACAAAGTGTTCATTTCAGCCATTGAAACTAAATAACTACTATTTCAAGGTTTCCATGTTCAATTGTTGTTTTGTGGAAGAATAATTTTCTTTTCTCTACCTGCTGACTGATCTGATAACCGATTCACAGAAATGTTGTAAACATAGATGTGAAGTGTGTGTGATTGGTGGCCGATTTAAGCAGCCTCACATGGCCATTCGTCTGAGACTGCACACCTCTGGTGTTCAATCACAGTGGCTAATCAATCACAGTTTAAACCGGTTTATTGCAGAGTTTTGCAGAGAGACTTGATCAGCCTAAGTCGGACAGTTAAAGCAGGCCAGGTGAGGCTGCTTAAACCAGCCACGGACCACATACATTCTTCATAAAAAAAGCTTTCCTTTGTTTGATCATAACAACAACCAG
This sequence comes from Malacocephalus occidentalis, assembly GCA_900312585.1. Classification (NCBI taxonomy): domain Eukaryota; kingdom Metazoa; phylum Chordata; class Actinopteri; order Gadiformes; family Macrouridae; genus Malacocephalus; species Malacocephalus occidentalis. Next base: position 7,692 of record OMOU01091142.1, read on the forward strand.
TGTATCACATGATCTCTCACTACCTGCCCCATTGTAAATTAAAGGACTTCTATTATAGCACCAGGTGTGAGCATGATTAGCCACTTGTGATGTCAAGTGGGGCCATTTCAAGCGACTAATCACACTCACACCTGGTGGTATAATATGGCTCCTTTAAAGACTATCGGTATGAGTTCCATCTGCTGTGGCACACCCCGGCTGTGGAATGCCTTACCCGAGGCTTTGAGAAATGGTCCTACCCATGACAGCTTTAAAAGGGTTTTTAAAACACATCTCTTCTACCTCAAAGTGTGCCTGTATGCTCTGGTCATCTGTTGTACAGCCCATCCTGCATGTTACAGGATGACCTAGTTTAATCACGCACTGTATTAAAGTTTCTCATTGTTATTATTATGCCTATGTGCATATTTGTTGTTTACTGATACTGTTGAAAAAAGGCAACTCTGTGTTGCTAACGTAACTTAAGCTACCTATACTGGTTTATATTTTATACTACAATGCAGCAATAAAATATGATACCACAAGATTTTAGTATTTCTTCCATCCAATACAGTAGCAGTCCAAACAACTGCATGGAATTCCATCTAGGAATGTTATCATGATGAAATAAACATTTAATAAAAAGCTTACAAGATTCCAATGTCTGCATTAAGTACAGAGTCAATTACCTGTCAGGGGCACGGGCAAGTCCTTGCTATTTTTCATCAACCATATTTTCCAGAATCCGCGATCTTGTTCTTTCGGTCACTTTCAGCCTGCTGCCTCCGCGACCCGGCCCTGGATAAGCGGAAGCAGATGGATGGATGGATGTTGTCACATATGTTGTGTAATATGCAACAAGCTGTCACATTATGTTAACATTTCCTTTGAGTAAGCAACATCAGCAAGCTTTAAGTCTACCGAAAGCACATTCTGCATTTTACTCTGTGTCCTTCAGCATACGGTTTCTGGACCCATGGCAGCAGTTAATATGCTTATTATTATTGATAAGGGAACACTAATCCCCTGGAATTCATCAATCCATGGTGGGAGTTATCATCCTTTCTCAAAAAGTTGCAAACACTGTCACATCATGTCCCAAAACTATAGTTTTGTGGTCTACTACAGCCTGCAGTATTACTGAATAATGGCCTGCACAACTGTAACAATCGGCTTTGTTGACTTGTGGGGCTACAATGGGTGCATGTGTGCGAGAGAGAGATCGGATTTGAATTGGACTGGAAAGAGAGCTAAGAAATTAACGGAGTCACTTTTCAGTTGGTACGTGCCATTCGGTCCTTGTACAGAGCTGTGTCTGTATTCTCTGCACAAAGTCAAGCAAGTTCTCAGTGGGTGTTGCCCAAAGCTGCCCCATGTCACCAATTCTGTTTGTGATTTTCATGGACAGGATCTCAAGGCGTAGCCGAGGTGAGGAGAGTGTCCGGTTTGGGGACCTTGCATTCGTGCTCTTTGCAGATGACGTAGTTCTGTTGGCTACATCAGACCGTGACCTCCAGCATGCACTGGGGCGGTTTGCAGGATGAGAATCAGCACCTTGAAGTCGACAGTCGAAAGGAGTCAGCTGAGGTGGTTTGGGCATCTGATCAGTATGCCTCCCAGGCGCCTCCTTTTAGAGATTTTCCGGGCACATCCAACTGGGAGGAGACCCCGAGGCAGACCCAGAATCCGCTGGAGACATGATATATCTAATTTGGCCTGGGAACGCCTCGGGATAGAGAGTGTTGCTGGAGAGAAGGAGGCCTGGAGAGCCCTGCTTAGCCTGCTGCCACCGCGATCCGGGCCCGGATAAGCGGAAGAAAATGGATGGATGGATAGTTGTACTTTTCAGTTTGTCCACTGTTTTGTCCACTTAAAACAGACAAGGACTATATGTGTACATTGACGACCTGCTGGTACATGCCACCGACTTTGACGGGGTCCTGTCCAACCTGTGTGATGTCCTTACTGCTATCTGTCAGGCCGGGCTGTGGCTGAACCGGCGGAGGGAGACTGGCCCACCCCTGCAAACATCAGTGAGCTGCAGAGTTTCCTGGGCCTGACTTCATACTACTGCCGCTTCATCCCGGGCTACCCCACCATCGCCAGCCGTTCCACCGCCTGACTGAGAAGGGTTGATCATTCCACTGGGACAACGCCTGTACTGCAACCTTCAACCAGCTCCAGACAATCCTCACTGAAGCCCGGGTTTTGGCCTTCGCCTTCGGTTGGGGCTGTCCACTCCCAGCAGGGAGAAGAGGGGGAACATGTTGTGGCTTACTACAGTCACGTCCTAAATCAAGCAGAGCGGAACTATTGCGTGACCTGACACGAGCTGCTGGTGGTGGTTAGAGGCAGTACAGCAGCCATTTCCTCATCCAGATCGACCACACCTAACTGACCTGGCTCCGGAATCTTAAGCATCCTGGAGGCCAGGTGGCCCGCTGGCTTGAGGCCCTTCAGGAATATTGCTTTGACACACGCTCTTGGCACATCTGTGCAGCACTGGAGTGCCGCTACTGCCAGCGACAAGAGGACTGGTGGCCATCCAGACTGCCGTCAACAAAAACAGGTGGCTCCCACTGATCACACCATAACAACAGCAGTGCGGGGGCGTGGGGTCTGACTAATGTTTGGAGGTAGGTAGCAGTAGTTCCGCTGACAGCCGTGTAGGCCAGTACCGTGTAGAACACCAGGTGCACTGGTGTTCTACACGGTACTGGCCGTGCGAAGCAGGTAAGGCCGATAGAAGTGAAAGAGGAGGTGATGTCTTTCACCTTCTTTGTAAAGTAGGTGACAAAGTCATCAGCTGTGAGGGAGGAAGGGTTGAGGAGGGAAGAGAACATGGAGAAATGTTTCCTGGGGTTGGAGGCAGAAAAGTTGATTTTTGCAAGGTAGAAGGCAGATTTGACTGCTGACAAACATGCTAACCCATAGGACTCGCTGCGACAACTCTCTCCATTGTTATGCATTTTGACTGCAGTACTTATTTTAAACACTCTGTGTCATTGTTACATAATATCACATTTAAACCTATGTACAAATAGAGTCCCGTACTGCAACACCCTTGGTTTGTTTCATTCAGATAAAATAACAATTACTTTAACAACTACCAAACTTTCATTTGACTTTCACCATTTACTGAACCCACAAAATATTGACATCATGAAAAACTTGCTGGACTACTTTTTGTAAGAATTTGAAGAGTGATAGTCTAGTTTTGGAGGACCTCCCTTTTTAATAATATTTTTTTAAAAGCGAATTCCTTTTGCAGTGTTGGCCAATAGGCGTATCTACCCATAAATACCAGCGTCCAACTCTCTTCTGATGAATAACTAATCCATAACAATATAGCAACTATCCAAAGCATGGGAAAACCCCTATTGAAATAGCTAAGCCGCCATCTTTGTGTCTATCCTAAAGTTTGCAGGTCAGCCAATCCAACATGAAATTTGTTCAGAACATTGTTTACCGAGGGATTACTGTTTTGAACCATTAGACTACATTATGTGTGAAGACATCCCATCTAACCCCATGCGAGGAACCATTTGGCAAATTACACCCATCCAAAATAACTAGCTTAATACGTAGAACAATAAAACATACACGTTGTGTTTGACTAGATTTTGACGGTGCCAATTTAGCCTACCACTAAGACCTGGTTTCACGTCTTTCATCCGCTGTAGTGCACGCGGCTTCACCGTGGCAGGGATGGTACTAACAAGCTACCAGGCTCCAAAACACAGCCAGTAAAACAGTACGCCTATTACATGAAGTGAACACCGTTTACGTTACATCATTTACACTATAATAATAATAATAATAATAATAATAATAATACTCATAATACTCATAATCATAATATGATTATTATTGCACTTGTAGCCTACTATGACATTTTTGTCATAGTAAACATTACATTTTGAGTTAACGTTCTTTTTTTCTCAATTTTTTCTCTACACATTTTTCTCTAAGTACTACAAAAGAGTCTTTCTGTAGGCTGCTAGCTGGGGTCAGTGACATGCCATCAGCGAGTGTAAAGCAAGGGAGCCTCGCCGTCACAGAGCAGTTCCACTCTTCCAGCCGCACAGAGCAGACTTGTTGGGTCATATTTTCCACTGACAGGAACACTGCGTGGAACATCCAGCGCGAGGAACGCCTTGGGAAGTCACACACAAGCACAGGCTGTCGCTGGGGCGGACCTACGTCCGAGTCCACTGCTTTTAACTAAAAGTAGAACACATCAATGGAGTTTACTTTCACGCTTTTCATCTAAACAATGGCCAAGCTCAAGTAAAAAGAAGGAAAAGAAAGAAGGAAAAGAAAGAAAGAAGTAAATGGAAGACGCGCACAACTTTCTGACACAGTTACGAGCTACAATGACCGCACCGTGGAATAAATGTGTTGTCGTTCAGCTGGACTATTTTTCAAACAGTTGAACGAACCATTGTTTGTTTTTGCCCTTTTAACATGTAGGGCACTACACACTACTGTACGGATTCATCGAAGATTGGCTAGCCGGTTTTTTACCGAGGTTTTGTTTGCCTTTCGTGACGGTTTAGTGTTGAGAGCCCACTAGATATGGAGCTTCATTTGGTCATAGGCTTCTTCTATTGTATTTTCCTACCTGCGGTGCTTTTAACAGGTAAGACTGTTAACAACATACTAATATATTAATCGTAGGACATGGTTTTCATCATGTAACTACCCTGTCACACTAACACCAGACAGCAACGCTCAATATTCACATTGTTGATAATTAGTGGGCCTACATTAACTTACAAATTGCAAATGCCAACCCTACATGTCCATTTAGCCTATGTGAATCAAGCACACACGCACGCACACTCTGACTCCCGTTATTGTTATACATTTTCAGGCTTCCGCCTCTGGGTTTCGTTCTGTCATGTTTCAGGGGGATTGACTATATTCCAATCAGCCACAGTGTGTGTGTGTGTGTGAGAGAGAGAGAGAGAGAGAGGGAGAGAGAGAGAGAGCGCATCCTGCTGGTATGTCGCTAAGCCAGTGAGTCATTCTTGCATTCTAGACCAGAAAGGTTTAACTACATTTCATGCCTCAGTGAGACATTTCTTTACTTTATGTGAGAACTGAGCAGGGTGATATTGTTTGGGTGGTGGTGGCTGGTTGATGTTAGCTGATGAGAACACCAGAGATTAAACGCAAAATGTAACGACACTGTCAATTCTTTGTTGTCATTTTCTCTTCAGCATGTGCTGCTTAGTTCCAATCCAAGTGCACAGACCATGTCATTAATACTTGGCTATACCTACATTTTCTCCAAGCCTATATCTAAAGGATAACTATGGGAGTTTTCAAACTGGACCCTATTTTGCCCTTGTTTTGGTTCTAATTGACTAATGCTGGAGCAGCAATTGGTCCAGTGTTGAGTGAGAGCGTTTCAGCCTTTAGGTGAAACGAATACAACCCTTTGGAATAGGGCCACACATCAGTGTACATCCTCTAAAAGCACTTGTTTTTGCCCCTGACAGGTTCAGATTGTTACTTTAATATCTGACATAATTTAGGAATTTTTTTTTCTTTACTGTTCCCTGTTTGTCTAACCAAGTCTTAATTAAGGCGAAGCCTTTTATATACATTGACAGGGCACTGTTCCCCCAAAGGGTTACATTGCATTGGTGAAGTGCTCTCACTCGATACTGGACCCATTTTCAAAATTATTGTCCACATTCGACCAAAAATGATGGTAAAATAGTGACCAGGTTGAGAAATTCTGTTATCCTTCAATGGAAAGTCCATGACAAAGAACAACAGATTTACAATTTCCTGCATGGGTTTAGGTCATGGCGGTGAGTCGAACTAGAAGGCTGGCTATTATCAAGTGTGGCGACTATTGTCTTTGAATTAATTCTATTGCATGTTTCAGACAGCGTAGAGTAGACCTTCAGATTTTAGTGCTCAGGTGCCCAGTGACAAGGGCTGTTTTAACCAGGTCTAGAGTTCTCAGGGATAACTAAGCTCAACTTGAAACTAGTTGAAAAATGCCCTTTACACCAAAAACACCAAGAATTTACAAGAAGGGTGGTGGGGTATCCAGCCACCCATAAATTATCTCCAGTACCAGCCACTGATTAGGTCAACAACACCCTTTTTTAACTGCTCACAGCTAGATGCATTTGTTGTTGCTATGTGTGTCTGAGTGTGTGTGTGTGTGTGTGTGTGTGTGTGTGTGTGTCTGTGTGTGGTGTGTGTGTGTGGGGGGGTGTTATACAAAAACAGGAAAGCAGGTCAATACAGATTCACCAGTTGCTATGACACACACACACACACACACACAAACTAGAATGGAACATTGCTGGGGTTATTGTTGTATTGAGCAGTTAGCGTCATCATGACATTGTCTAAAAGCAACAATGGCTACAGTAACAGCAAGCCTTAAAGTTAGTGCAGTCCTTAGTCCGATCGCTCTAAATATTTCGCTTGTACGTTCAGAATTGATTAATTCCCAAAAATGCACAAAGTTACATGGTTTGATATTTCCATTGCACCACTTGCCTCTTTTATCTGATTTGCTCAGCAACCATCATGTGACATTGATGAGCGCTGCTGCTGTTTGGTTCCAGACGAAATTAGCGGCTTCGGCACTAACGCACAAACCAATAGCCGAGCTTGATTGTATTTTCTCTAGCGCTAGTTTTTATTGAATTTAGTGAAATTAGTAATTATGCTGGCTTTTGCCTTTTTACACAGAACCAAAATTGCCGGCATAATGCCGGGCCTTTGTGTGCTTTTACATAGCATTCCGGCTTTCCAAAATCAGAGGTGTGTGCATTCACAAATACATTATCCCTTTTATACAGACCTCGATCCGGCTTTGATACTCCCCCCCATTCTGTGTTTGTACCTTTTACACATAAAACGAGGCAGAATAAAGCCGTAACACAACAAAAAGGCTGTGTAAACTGGGCTAGTGATAAGCACATGACCAAAAACTGCAGCTTTTTGGACGACCTGGTTCTTTAGTTCTCACTGAACCTGACTAAAAGTCAGTCACAGGTTGCGTAATTGCTAAAAATCCCAGCCTTTACTTGACTTGAGTCAGTTATCTCCTGTTGACTAAGAAACCACAAGGAAACATGCTCATGTTAGGATTCATGCTGACCAAGTGATTGGGAATGTGTTTGCCAGCCCAGAAATATTGGCAATTGATTCCCTGATGTGCAAGGATAATGTTTTTGTATCATAGACAAGATTGGACTTGGTGAACCTTTCCCCATCAGTTTTTGATGAACCCCCCCCCCAAAACTGAACTAAAGTGTCGTATTTGATGTATGTCATGCTCATCAGAAGAACACACATTTATTACAAGAGAATAATGTAATAGCGGAACAATTCAGATGAGAAGTGTAACAGATCAGACGGTTTTCTCTGCAACGTGATGAGGAACAGTTTTTTGACAAAAGGGAAAAGGACTGTATGCATAGCGAATGCTCTGAGCACGTATGCGAAGATGCATTTCTAGACCGCCCACACACCTTCTACCAGTCGATGACCGACACTTAGGGCCTACCCGACGACATGCAGTCGTACCAGAGCTTAGCATTGTGTTGCCGTTCTCTGTGGAGTTCGTGGCAAGGAATCACTGATTTGTTGAGCAAAAAGTTGATGGGCTTGCCTTGAATAGACTTTTTTTTAAAAATTTTATCTAGACACAATTGCAATTCAAAAACTGGTCAGAATCTAGACAATTCTCATATATTAGAGACATATTATCGATACATATTATTTATTATATTTATTACATGCATGTAATATATGTTTGAGTGTGTGAGGATGTGGTTGTGGTTGTGGTGCTGTTTGAAAGCCTGATAACCTTTGGTTTAACTGCATAAGCTGCTACTTCAGAGTAGTTTTTGATTACACTAGCTGTGGCAACATATCTTTTGTGTGTATCAATTGGTAAATATAGTCCTATAGGCCTATATGTCAGGGTAGTAGCAGGAGGTGAACACAATTGCAGAGTTGGGAAAACAGATACGACGAAACAACTAGTTGAAACAAGGACATAAACATAAGGAACTCACACAAGGGCAGAAACCATAGACTGTCTAAAATGTGATTGATGATGGATCCACTAGCAACATGAACAAACAATGCATTAAAATGTGGTTAATCATAGCCTTAGAATATGACCAAATGTTTACTTGCTCATGGCAGGCGAGTACAAGTCACACGTCCCCATTTTCACGACTCCAGTCTGGAGCTAAACAGGCTCAAACTGATGAGATGAGACTCGGTGCTAGAAGTATTGACAGTAGGAGACTGCTGTCAACATTTATAGCATGGCGTCATCAGAACTAGAGCTGTCTTTAATAATGGCAAGTTAGTGTCATGACCAATATAGTGGGTTAGTTTAGCAATTCCAGTAATCAGTTATTTAGTAGCATTTTATAATTCGCACTGTTAGGGGTGCAATAGAATATTTTAATTCAAATTGATTCTGGTAGATGAGTGAATCAAGAAGTAATGGACATTATAAACTTTTATAAACTATAAAGATTTAAAAAAAAAATATTGTATAGAAAAAAGTATAATTTAGGAACTGATATCAAAGTGAAGGTATCAGTACCAGCATCTAAACATTGTGAACGATACCCAGCCTTAGTGACCTGCCCTCGCCATCAGCGTTGCCTTTGTAGGCAAAGTAGTCCCACGGTAGACTAGACTCGGCCAGCATTAGGCCTTCAGGACGTGGTGCCTGGAGGTTGTTTTTTTTAAGATGTTGGATGTTAGGATAATGTCGTATTTGACACTAACACTCTATTGAAAGGAAATCCAAACCTTAAAACTGTCATGGTTTGCTCTCCACCACTTGGCAGATTTCCGTTCTCCACCACTCAGCAGTTTTCCACTCTCCCCTCCTCCCAATCATTCCATCGACTGGCCCCTTCCACCTCGCCAGCCACACCACCTCCACCTGGACTCTTTACCAGTTAACCCACGACATAAGCTCCCCTGTTCCATTCACTCGCTGCCAAATTGTTCTTAGTATATACATGCAAGACTCTTCAGTATATCCCAGGTTGATTTCCTGTTGCTGTCCCTGCCTGTCCCAGACCTCCCTGCCTCGTCATATTTCTGGTATACACCTCCGCCTTCTGTCACCGACCACGAGTTCAGCCTCTGCGCTTCCTGGGTTCTGTCTGCACGTCCCTGTAGCTGGTTGGCGTTCTCCTGCTACGACATCGCATTCCAGTTTCACAATCATTCACCTGTCCCCGACCATCCATCTGCCTGCACCTTTCCGGTACTTCTGCGACTGCTCATCTGGTTTTGGATCTGCTGCCTTGACGACGATGTCTTCTACCCTTTCCCTCCCGGTACTGTTGCCCCCCAATAGACTGCCCGGTGTCCCCTGCCAGAGACCCCGAAGAATTCCCCAAGCCCTATTATATAATACTATTTTCTCGATCACTGAAATAAGCCTTACGACCGAAGAGATTATTAAAGGATTTCCAATCGTCCCTGTGGTTTGCCGTGCTGCATTTGGGTCCAACCCTTAGTTCAACCTCCCAAAGACAATGATGGTGCACTTCTCCACCACCATCGATCCTCATCTCCTCCATCACCATCTGGTATGCTGCTGACACTGCCAAAGACAAGGCCAGACTGCTGGAGTGTCATTGGCTTGAGAAGGTAATTGGCTGCAATCTCCCATCTCTCCAGGATCTGCACGCCTCCAGGACCCTGAGGCGAGCAGGTAAGATGTGGTCAACCCCTCCCACGCTGGACACCCTCCGGCAGGACGTTGTGGCCCATCAGGAACAAAACCTCACGCCACAAAAACAGCTACTTTCCCATGGCAACTGGCCTCATCAACAAGACCCCCACTGATCCCCACCGATTCCATATGAATACTACACTACACTACACATTAACGTTTAACCCCACACCCTATACTCTTGCTTTTCATTAATGCACATATTTTCTTAATTTGCACCTTTTTAGTTGTTTCTCTCTTTAATGCTGTGCATCAAATCCACAAAAGCACATTATTTTTTTGCGAACTAAGGCAATAAATCTGTTTCTGATTCTGAACCCACACCTGTTACGAAAACAACATTTTAGATGAAAAGAAGTGGGAAGTGTTGTGTGTGCAGTATCTCTGAACTAAAATTGGTTGTAAATGTGGAAAACGCCAAGCTGATGGTCTTCATTAAAGCCAGTTTGTCTTTAGTGAAGACCGTCAGAAGACCAAAGCTCAGTCTCCTCTGTTCATTCTGACAGAATAGGCCAATTGAGAGAGGGGAAGCCTATTAGTATTTGGGTTTTTTGCTAGATGAGCATCTTAATTACAAACTTCATATACCGGTAGACCACTTTGGTGCTAGTAAATAATGGTAAGGTATTTTGTAGGCAGTGCCTAGCTGGTGACAGAAAGCGCTGTCTCTTGACCGCATGTCTCTGTAGTGGTGGCAGTAAATGACATATGGGCGCAGAATTGAAACGCTTAACATGATTAGGGGAGAAACATACAAAATAAACCCAAGCTCATAGGATGAAGTTGCCAGAACCACAGTCCTGTTATTGTTGGCATTAACTGCTAAATGGCTGAGTGCAATGGCTGGATACTAAAGAGAAACTAAACTAGTTAATACAAGCAGCTAGATGGATCTGGCAACTCTCCTTAAATGATCAAGGCAAGGTGTAATGGATGAGATATAGCATTGTCGAGTTCAATCTAATCTTCAATCTAAATATTGTATTACTGAATTGGAGTTCTATGAATTGCATATTAATACTAATTATATCTTTGAGCACCTTTTCATGGAGTATATTAGGCTTAATGTTTACAAAAATGTCTACATTACAAAAAGGTAGACTCCCGACTGAGTAGCATAACTCGTAGACCTAGAGAGGTCAAAGATGATGTCTTGAAGGAGTCCAGAGGCCTTGCACCTACAGCAGCAGTGCGAGACCACTGGATTCCCTCTCCTTCTGGGTGAACAGTGCTTTTGCGCACCAGAAATGGTGTGACATTCAGTGGACACATTCCACCAGACGTTGGCCATGCTTGCGTTTGAGTTCACCATATACTACTTGCGGGGTCATGGCATAATGTCATCTGAAAAAGAGATTGTATAAATTATAGAAGATTCATGTCTTTGCAAAAAGAAATGCACAGAGATCTTTGTTTAGTTTTCACTGTGTCTGTCTGATGCTATGTGTCCAACAACTTTGTGTCAGAAGATTTTGTCCTGATGAACTGAACCAATTTGACACAAAGTAATTTAGGGCTACACAATAGAGAAAAGCACAATAAAAATAACATGGGATACTACATACTGATACTATGTGATATATACTACATGTTATACTGATACGCAAAACTGTTTTAATACAAATATTGATACACTCATAAAACAGACTAGCGTGGTTGATGTAACACTGCCCTGTGTATTAACTGAAAACATTACACATAGGCCTATTAGCTTTTTGACACAACTGTGTTGCCACCAAACATCAAAACAGGAAGAACAACCACATTGGTCATCAGTTCTTGTTATACGCAGCCTATTCCTGACACTTCTTTTTATAATAGGTACTGCAATACTGGCACGATTCCAGTCTGTGTAACTAAAAGTCCTCATAGACCTTTTTTAAAATTGATTTTGATAAATTCTCAATCTCTTATAAGATCTAAACTCCTAACTCACAGCGGAGTACATTTTAACAACCTTATATGCATCCCTGCATCCAGTGACTGTTGCCAACCATGGCACATCAGGTCCCTCATCAATAAAACATTTTTAATTAATGATCTTATTTTAGAACATCAGTTTGACTGCATATTTTTAACTGAAACCTGGCTAAATACAGACACCTCTGCCACTCTTATTGAAACTGCCCCACAAAATTACAATTTCTCTATTAGACAAGGGAAGAGGGGCGGAGGGACAGCCACCATATATACCGATGCTCTGAGGCCAAGGGACATTTCTTTTGATGTCTTTAGTTCCTTTCACACTGTGTTACTGAAATGTCAGGTACACATTCTTGCAGTTATTGTCTATTGACCACCAAAGGATTGCCCACATTTCTCGTCTGATTTCTCTGAGCTCTTATCTATCATCAGCTCAAATTATGACAAGATAATCATTATAGGTGAATGTAATCTACACATTGACAATAACATAGCTACAACAAGGCTACTGGCTTATTTAAACTACTGGAAGATCTGAGCGTCATACAACATGTTAATGAACCAACTCATAGATGTGGTCACCTCTAACTACTGACCAATCTTCAACCTTCCCTTAAACAACTAAATGACTTCCTCTGCGACAACGCTGTGTTTGAAAAATGGTCTCTGGTTTCAGAACCAAGCACAGTACGGAAACAGCTCTAGTCAAAGTTGTGAATGACCTAAGATTGAACACTGATGAGGAAAAGCTCTCCTGTTTGATCTCAGTGCTGCATTTGACACTGTAGATTGTGATATTCTGCTGGACAGACTTGAACACTGGGTCGGTCTCTCAAGCACAGATCTTAAATGGTTCAGGTCTTACTGGTTGAAAATGTGGTGTCCCACAGGGCTCTAGCTTGGGCCCAATTATTTTCAGCTTGTACATGTTACCGCTCGGCATATTATCATAAATTGCAACATCATGATGATGTTGATATGCAGATGATACCCAGCTATATATCTCTGTAAGCTCAAATGATTAGAGTTCTATCAACAACTTGATTGCATGCATCTCTGACATAAGTCTGTGGATGACTCAGAAATTCTTACAGCAAAATCACGACAAAACTGAGATCCTAAAAGCTGAGAGAAAGAACTTGTCTGACCACTGAAAATAATTTGCACTAAACACCAAGGAACAAGTAAAAAACCTTGGTGTTATCATTGATTCTGACCAAAATTTTTAATGTCACATTAAGTGTTCTTCTATCATTTAAGGAATATGACCAAAGTCAGACCGTTTATCTCCCAGACAGACACAGAAAAGTTTGTATATGCTTTTATCTCCAGTAGGCTGGACTATTGTAACACTCTTCTCTCTGGTGTGAATAAGAAAGCTATTTGTAAATTGCAGCTCATACAGAACACAGCAGCACCTGTTCTAACCAAAACCAGACAGAGAACCCACATTACTCCAATCCTAAAATCCTTACATTGGTTACCTGTCTCTCAAAGAATTCATTTCAAAATAATTGTATTTTTTTTTCAATCACTGAATGGCTTTGCCCCGTCTTATCTATCTGACATGGTTATGACATATGTGCCCGCTAGGTCCCTTAGATCCTCTGACTCAAACCTCTTGATTGTTCCTGAGGTCAGAACTAAAGGGCATGGAGAGGCAGCCTTTGTTAACTATGCCCCAAAACTCTGGAACAGTCTGCCTGAAGGTCTTAAATCTGTTGACACAAAATCTTAAGACGAGGCAAGCCTGTGCATTGGCTAATCAGTGCACCACAGGTTTAGTCAGCCACCAGCACACACACTAAGGAGAGCTCTAGCATACTAGCTAGGGAGCAACCATTCCATCTGCTCCATACCATTTTTCTTCACCTACAACCAGCCTGTGTCCCCGAACTAAAGCCACAAAAGTGGCTTTAGTTCGGGGCTAAAGCCACAAAAGTGGCTTTAGCTACAACAAAGATGCTGCAACATCTTTTTACCATTACTTTCTCCTGTTCTTCAGTCAGTATTTGCAGTCTTGGAAGTAGGCTTCGTTTTGTGACAATTATTAACAATCTGTTGTCTTGGCCCGTTGTTTGTATAGCGAAAACACGTAATCTGGTGAAAATATGTTACACATCAATCGGCAAGTACCATTTCACCCGCCAATTCAGCAATCACAATTTCACGAAGGCTCCCCTTGTCCTGCTGGCTTCTTGATTTTGCTGTACATGTTTGCGGAACCAGGGATATTGCCATCATTCCATAATTTTGTTGCAAACAATGTCGGCAAAGCATCTTTCCTCAGTCTTGCGCGGGCATTAGGGAATCCAAGTGCTGCAAAGCCTGTGGATCATGGTGATACTGCAATTTTGTCTGGAGCATATAATAGTCTTTGTGGTAGATCGCCAATCCTTTTCACCTCGGCCACACCGGTGCTCCCAAACGTGTCTACATTCTGGATATTTGGGGAATTTAAAGAAGCAAATCCCTTTCTCTGTTATTTTTTTACTTCATCTGAATGCCACACAATAGGGCAGGCATACTAACTATGGAGCAAATAATTGACAGGAATACTGGAGGCTATAGTTGATCAGGCGTGTAAACCCAATGAATATATCCTCTCATTCGGGCGTGTGGGTGATCAGCATTCTCCATGTTTGCTTGGCATTCTCTGTGGATGCTCAGGCACCGAAGCACACAGTATCGGTGCCTTTGTCATGTAGTTTTCTCTCCCTATCTCTTGTCATAATGAAGCTGTTAATTACAATAATAATAATAATAATAATAATAATAGAGAAAATACAACTGAGGGCGCTAAGCCTGTATTTTCACTAGGATGGGACCAACTGGCACAATACCACCATGTAGGCCTATATGATGCCATGGATTGCCATAGCTCTGAGTAACAAGCCTTATTCATACACTGTGTGAGGAGTTAGAAGCCGTGCCCCTGACTCCTACATGGAGTGGCCGATAGACCCCTTGGTCATGTCCAGCATGTAAAAGTGGTCAAAGGGGCTGGTAGAAGATCAAGGTGGCACACAGCAAAACCCTGAAAGCCTGCTCGGTGTAGGCAAAGCAAACACCTTCACATAACTAGTGAGATAGATTACAAATAGAACTGTGTGGACAATGCCGCAGAGTGCCCAATGTTCGAACCGGGCACAAGAAAATGCAGCTCTGCCGTTGACGCATTAGAATGAGGCGGAGGGTGGAAAGCCTTGAGCACAATATCCTTCAACTGAGATAACTACAGATTTTGTTGAAGAGGAACGCAGTATAGTCTCTAAGCAGCGTAAAAGAGCTGTCATCATTAAGCAGCAGGTGGCTCTGGATGACAGAGCGGCCGGCTCACCAGAATTTATGGCAGAAACCAAAGGCCAGTGAAAACCCTGTTCAACGTATCCAAAGAGGCCTAAGACAGAGGCTCGAAAGTGTATGTAGATAACCTACGCAAGTCCAACGTGGTGTCAGCACGCAGGTGACAGGTTTCACACGTCCAGGCCTTCATAAGAATCTCTTGACCATGGGATGACTGGAAAACTGGTACACCGTCACAGGAGCCTTCTTGGCCAGTCGCCAGCCGGCTGTCATGTAGACTTTAACAATGGAGAAAGCCAAGGCCTTCTCCAGTAGAGACTATGAAATAATGTATGCTTCCCACATTACAATGGGTTGAGACAACGTGACGCTGTCACAACACTTAGAGAAAGCACCCCACTTCGCTCTGTAAAGAGAAGAAATGGATGCCATGCAGGCACTCTAAATGATGCTGATCACTGCTATGGACAGACCTCTGCCCTGAAGAAGCAACCTCTCAGGAGCCAGACAAACAACCATCCTGACAGATTGGGTGGGTGGTGAATTAGTCCATGAGCTTGTGATAGTGTGTCTGGTCTGACTGGCACTGGCTGCAGTGCTGTGTGTGAGAACACTGCTAGCTCTGGGAACCACAGGGCAGATCGACTCTACGGGGCTACTAGGATGAGCGACACTCCCTCAATTCTCCTGTGTTATCCTCTCTAGAAGTCAAGTCAAGCAACTGAAGCGGTGGGAACACAGACAACAGTGCTCGTGGTATATAATAGGTAGGATAGGTTCATAGTGAGTAGGTTGCGCCACTGCTCACAATCTGAGCCAAGGGCACTCTTAGCCAACAGGCGAGAAAAAGGGAGGGATTATAAGTCAGAGTCTAGGGGACTACGAGTCACCAGCCCACTCATGAAGCACATGGGAACACTGCACAGGCGAAAGGGCCTGGGCTAAACTACGCTGTTTAATCAACAGCCACTAAGCTGAAGAAGGGGGTGAGGGGTGCTGCTGCAGCAGCATGGGGGCGCTCCCTCTCCTCGGACCTTGGCCCCCGGTTCCGACAAAGCGGCTAAACGCAGGACATAGGGGCTATACTGCAACCCACCACTGCAACGTAAACACACATAGGGGAGTTCAAATCCCTTTATAGCTGAACACCAGAACGATACACAGTAAATGCCGGCCTTAAGCTTCCGGCCCACACGCAGGTGGTTCCAGCTACCTGAAGGTCCTAAGGGAGATAAAAGTGCACGGGTTATGAGCTCCAGCTTTTTATATTAGCGCCCCGGTAACATCTACAGGATGGTCATTGGCCTTACAGCATGTGTCAAGTCATGTCAATCTAATTTCTATTGCCCTTAATCACATTACAGTTATTGTGTCAACAGCGATTGACACAGTACAACCAACAAGTAATCCGTAAAAATACATGAAATAAATGTTCTATTCCCACAAGCAAGCAAACTAACTACTATTGAAAGGAGAACAACGGGAAGACTTTGTTAACAATGGGTTAATTTGCTTAATCCTGACTACCTTTTATACACATCACAGTATCACAGCAGCACACCAGGCAGGGCTGGATGAATGAACAGTGCTGTGCAGAGAAATGGCCTATACAGCTGGAATTCTGAATGGAAACCCCAATACTCGTGCAAACATGGGTATTCAGGTTTCCATGCAGAATTCCAGATGTCTAATAAAACCTGAATATGCATAGAGCTCGGCACCCTAGACGCAGATGTATGTATGTATGTATGTATGACGGCAGGTAGGTGTGTGTGTGTGTGCGCGCAGAGATGTCCGGTGTGACTTACTGTGGTGACAATGGACTCCGATGATGTTGCTGCTGGTGGTGGTCCTTGGTATTGAGACGGTTGTAGTTGATCTGAATGTGGAGACTACTTTTGCCAGTCTCCTTGTTGAGACTGCTGAGGCCTAAACCTCTTAGTTTGGTCCTCTGATGGTTAAGAAGGTTTCTGGAGTTGACCCCAGCTGTAATGATCAAGGATCTTCCTCTTCTCTCGGCCGTTAGAGCTTCCCTTCTCCTGTTTTTCACGTTCTAGATGGAACTTAGTTGATTCTAGCTTCTAATGATACCTTCACTTGTTGCCACTGGAATCTACATACAAAGTGAGTACATCCACATACATTTGCTTATAATTGAAAATATTAAAATGGTTACTATTTCATGTTGGTATGTATGTGTCCAGTGTTCAAATGTACATATGAACATACAGTATCTCACAAAAGTGAGTACACCCCTCACATTTCTGCAAATATTTAATTATATCTTTTCATGGGACAACACTGAAGAAATGACACTTTGATACAATGTAAAGTAGTCAGCGTACAGCTTATATAACAGGGTATTTTTGCTGTCCCCTCAAAATAACTCAACACAGCCATTAATGTCTAAACCGCTGGGAACAAAAGTGAGTACACCCCTAAGTGAAAATGTCCAAATTGTGTCAATATTTTGTGTGGCCACCATTACTTTCCAGCACTGCCTTAACCCTCTTGGGCATGGAGTTCACCAGAGCTTCACTTGTTGCCACTGGAATCCTCTTCCACTCCTCCATGACGACATCACGGAGCTGGTGGATGTTAGAGACCTTGCGCTCCTCCACCTTCGGTTTGAGGACGCCCCACAGATGCTCAATAGGGTTTAGGTCTGGAGACATGCTTGGCCAGTCCATCACCTTTACCCTCAGCTTCTTTAGCAAGGCAGTGGTCGTCTTGGAGGTGTGTTTGGGGTCGTTATCATGTTGGAATACTGCCCTGCGGCCCAGTTTCCGAAGGGAGGGGATCATGCTCTGCTTCAGTATGTCACAGTACATGTTGGCATTCATGGTTCCCTCAATGAACTGTAGCTCCTCAGTGCCGGCAGCACTCATGCAGCCCCAGACCATGACACTCCCACCACCATGCTTGACTGTAGGCAAGACACACTTGTCTTTGTACTCCTCACCTGGTTGCCGCCACACATGCTTGACACCGTCTGAACCAAATAAGTTTATCTTGGTCTCATCAGACCACAGGACATGGTTCCAGTAATCCATGTCCTTAGTCTGCTTCTCTTCAGCAAACTGTTTGCAGGCTTTCTTGTGCATCATCTTTAGAAGAGGCTTCCTTCTGGGACGACAGCCATGCAGACCAATTTGATGCAGTATGGTCTGAGCACTGACAGGCTGACCCCCCACCCCTTCAACCTCTGCAGCAACGCTGGCAGCACTCATGCGTCTATTTTCCAAAGACAATCTCTGGATAT
>OMOU01091143.1:0-10172 GCA_900312585.1 Malacocephalus occidentalis
GCCTAGAGAAGGACCAAGGTAATGTCTAAATCTTTCTTATGTATTTCCCCATGGGTTTGAATTCCCAGTGATCAGTTGACTTATTTGTTTTGTTTCTTAATTAGGGATCACCCCAAGTTACAGGCCAAACTGTAACCTGTGGTTGGGGTGTTGCCGATCCCAAGGTATCAAGCCTGCTTATTGTATTGTTTTATTTTGTTTAGTTATTGATATTGGTTTATTTATGGGTTATTGGATAATTGTATTATTTTGTATTTGTTAGTTTCAGGGAATCATTTGTGTTTTGCTTTTTGTTTAGGTTACTGTCCCTGCTGTTTTGCCTTTGTTATAGTTTATTTTGAATTGTTTATTTTCTTTATACCTTAGTTTAGTTTGTACCTCTCATTTCAACCCAGACAAACTCATTATCGTGGAGCTTAGAGGTAGTGCGGCCATGGGCCGGGATAGGCCGTGGGTGTGTTGTGGGCCTTCCCCTGAACCTATATGCATGTGCTTTCAGAGTGCCTTTATCCCATAGTTGTTGTGTTTGTAGTGCATTGACGTGCTGTGTAGTGATTTGACGTACTTTAAGTGTTATCTACGTGTGTTATTTTCCCTATCGTCTCTCGGCTCCCCTAGCCTGCGGCCTGCTCTCTCAGCCCCCTTTATAGTATATGGCATAAAAAGGTGCTCCTAAATCGATCATTGGTTCCCTTTGCCCAGTTCCCACTTGTCAAAGGCTTAATTAATAAAGACATTTAGAAAACTTGCAACCACGTCTTTGCTCACTCGCTACGAACCTGTGTACCTTCAGCTAAGGTGTCATCTGTCCCTGAGTGTCCTCTCAGATAACAAAAAGGACTGGCGTTGTTAGTAAGGAACTTTGTTGTACCATACCTTACCACACATGCTTCTTTCCTTTGTATTCTATCCTCTTTTACTTACCAGTCCATACATCCCATTTTAGTGCTTTGATATGAGGGTTAGAAGTGGGTGATTCAAATCCTCCCACCTAGTCACTCACTCATTACGTAGATCCCTCTGTTACGATTACCTCCCACATTTACACAACCTCAACCACCGCCATTTCGGGACATTGAACATCTTGGATTGTAACTAACTAAGTACTCTTTTGCCAGAATATTGTGTTGAAGCCTGCCTCTGTTGCCTAAAGAACTATGAATCCTTCAATCTTTAGCCATTTTGATTATTGAATTATTAACTCATTATTAATCACAGTCACAATTCAGTCTAGTATATTTTATGAGCCTTAATCTGCTGTCCGGTTATTGGTCCCTGATCTCAGGGTGGTGCCCTGTTATTATTCATTCAGATGAATACCATTTGTAAGTAATTAATTAAGACTTTTCTTTGTGTTCATTAGAAGTTGATAACCAATTTCAATTATGAATGCTTGAAAGCTGCTCTATTCTTAACTTTATGTACCACAGTGATATATTTGTAAAGCGGAGTTCCAAAGCGGTGACTTCTCGCCGGCATGATGGAGATAAGCAATCCGTATATTCTTTTCTTTAGCCTGCAATAGGTGTATTTATTATGCGTCCATAATTTGAACATAGAATACACAACTAACAGCATTCAACTTGCAACTGCTCAACTTGCTCTGCTGTAGTGACTACCGCGCTGCTTTTATACTAGAGCAGACATCGTCATATTACCGTAACACATGTAATACTCCCAACAGAACAATACTGGTACCGTAGTAAAGTGAGTAAGGGCGCAATTATATATATCTCCACTTAACAATATTGCTCTCTCTTTCAACAAATGTAGTTGCTTTGGATAAAACCCAAATCCCCTAAATGTAAATACCGGAGCTTAAGTCGGAGGCTAGACTTCTCCATTTACTTCCAACACACGCATGACATAAAGCAGAACTGTCGTAAACAGTCCCTAACGTAAGTCTGAGTGTCTGAGGTGAGCAGACATAATGATCAAAACATACAGATATTGCTGGTTATAGATCCATGAATGTGGTTGACCAATATCAATGCAATAAGAGAACTGGGTGTTGACAAATGTAATAAGGCCATTCAGTACCCGTTGGCCTGGCTGTCTATACTTCATTTTGATCATAACACCAGTGTTTGAGCAGGGGGTGGGAAAATAAATACCAGAATGCAGGAAATGAAGTCTTTGCAGCAAATGTATTCTTCCATCTGTGTTGTTTGACCTGAATATAATATAATTCATTTTTATTACAAAATAAAACACAAGTTTTGGGTCATCTGTGTGTCATTTAATCAGCAGAACACTTTAATCAATCATCAATTCACACAACTTGGCTTGCTGGTCATTTGTGTGCATGCAAGAGACAGATAAACGGAAAGAGAGAGCATTGTACCGTAAGCCTTAGAGTGGATGAGAATGGGTGATGCGTCTTTTACCGTAAGCATTGCAACATAGAGGCATTTTGTGTGTGTGTGTCAATACATGCTTATTGAAGTTGTGAAATATTCTGCTTCTATTTAGAATATTTTTATTTTAAAATTTTTATAGAATATTTTCTCGGCCTGAACAATGTTCTCAGACCAGCCCTAAATTGTACAATAGTTGTACACAATAATTAGTGTATCATTAATTTATTTTTAAATTAAATCCTCGACTTTCCTTCTTTCGGAGCTAATTATTACATTATTACTAAAACCATAATAATCAAATGCAGAAGCAATTATATCATTTGATAAAGAGTAGATATATTTATATAGACTTACAGTTACAAGGGGCCCTTTGAGGGCAACCATCATGCTGATGTTGCCCGGGACACCCCTGGGTTAAATTGTCAGTGAACATTGGCGTTCAGTAGAAGGACATGTAGGCTGGTACAGAGGAAGCGCCGTGGCTTTCAGTGTGAGCAGCGCTCTTGCAGAGAGGGCCAGGACCCCTAATGGCCCCCCATAGCATTTGCCATGTTCTTGATAACAATTTTGCATTAATTTACCTGAATGTTAACATTTTCTCTCTGCTTAGGTCATTTGTACTGAACTTTAGAACCAGTAGTTCCTTTTAAGGTGATTTGGCCGACAACCTGTGAGAATATCCATTGCAAATGGATTGCATCTGCCTCTGTGTGAGCCCTTTTTTTTAATGAATTAATCTTGCCTGTCAATCACAGGTGCAACACTTCTCAATAGCAGAGGAACTTAGGGAGGGAGGAATCAGAATGGGAGGGAACGTGTTTGATTGTTCAGTTTCAATTGCTCTAATCCGCTCTTTTGTGTTCTCTTAATTATTAAGTCTCTTTGCAGCAATGAGCACTGCTATAAAACACTGAAGAGGCTTTTCTGGGCTCCTCGGATGCAGGTAGATGTGTAGAAACCAATGTATTGCAGAGTTTGAAGTTTTGCAGGCAGAGCAGGCAGCAGCACTCTCTTGACTGTGTGTGGCGATGGCTGGTTTATCCCCTGTGCCTTGAATGGCCAATGCACCACACTCCAAAGATAAACACGCTATTTCTTTTGAGTGAGAATCTTTGAGAAATTCCAAATACAAAAATGCCACCACAACATGCCTAGAGTTGAATTTTCTATCGGTGAATTGCACAGCTTGTGTTTGTGGATTTACAAATGTGTAAGGTTGTTCTACATAGTGATGACCCATTGTTAAATGGGTATTATTGCAATAATGTAATGGCCCAATGTGGCTATTGAGTGAACCAGTGATTCTCAAATGCGGGTACGTATACCCCTAGCACTAATTTGAAGGATTGAGGGGACACCCAGAACATGAACACATTTGTTATGGATTTAACATTGGTTATGAACAATTGTGAACTAATTCCACCTTAAGAAAATGCATGTGTTGATCATGTTGAATGTTGTCGTGTTTTACTTGCTTGTGTCTAAATGACACAAGCAGATACTAATTATCTGTAGACAGTTTCTACAGACACAGTGTTATGTCAGTGTTGTGTGAAAACAGCCCAACGCATCACCGGCTGCGCCCTTTCCACCATCGAGGCTGTCCAGCGCAAGCGCTGCCTGCGAAGAGCGCGCCACAATGCCAGTCACAAACCCGCCCTTCTACCCTCCAGGAGGCGCTACAGATCCCTCCGGACCCGGACCAGCAGGTTCAGAGACGGCTTCTTACCCAGGGCTGTCAATCTACTGAACTCTTCACCCCGGTGAGTACCCCCACTACCCTACCCTACACTGTACACATATAAATATAACTAACATATAACTATAACTATAACTACCCTACACTGTACACACCACTTTACACTATACATTATACCCTGTACTGTATATGCACTGTATATGTACTGTACATATTCCACTGTTCTCTCTGCATACTCTCTGCAGATCCTACATTGCACGTCGACCCGGGACGCGGACCGGCCGGACCGGCCAGACATCAGCACGTCTACTCAGGACTCGGACCCGAACTCGAACCCGTCAGACATCTGCACGTCTGCTCAGGACACGGACCCGGACTCGGACCCGCCAGACATTGGCGCGCGGACTCCGGACCCGGACCCGCCAGACATCTGCACTGCTCCCCGTACATACCCCGCTGTACACCCCAGTATACACGCACTACTGGGTCTACCTCTGCCCATACTTGCATACCTCTACATTTATGAACATTTACTTATATGCACTGTACATTCCGGACATTCTTGTATGCACCGTAGATTCCGGACATTCTTATATGCACCGTAGATTCCGGACATTCTTATTTGCACCATAGATTCCGTATATTCTCACAGGCACTGTAGATTCTGCATATTCTCGCACACCGTAGATTCTGTAAGCTCTTATATGCACTATATACCCTGGATACTCTGTATATATTCTGGTTACTCTTATTATTGTTTGCAGTATAGATTCTGGATACTCTTGTAGCACCGTAGATTCTGTACAGACTCTGTATATTCTTAATTGCACTGTAGATCCTGGAGATTCTTATATGCACCGCCGACTCTGTATACTCTTCTATGCACTATGGTTTCCGCACATTCACACACTTGCACTGCTCCCTCACTGTATATACCCTGCTGTACACCCCAGTGTACAAACACCACTGAGTATACATCTGTCCATACTGCACATACCCCAATGTATATCTCTGCCTATACTGCCAATACTCAATGTATATATTCGGTCATTTAACTGCTCTACTGTCGCACTTTTGCTACTACCTTTGCACTTCTGGTTGGATGCTAACTGCATTTCGTTGTATTCTGTGTGCAATGACAATAAAGTTGAATCTAATCTAAAATGTTCATCTTGTCTAAGATCCTAACAGCAGACATTGTGATTATGTGAATACCATTTTGTCAGACAGGTTAGGGTAAGTCAGCAGAAAAATCCTGTCAGGTTATAAACAAACTGAAGCTCTTTTCCAACAGAGAACAATCTGTCTCATTGACTTAAAGGGAGGTGACTGCTGACAGATTCACCTGGTCAGCTGAGGGCTGAGGGCCTAGTTTGCAGCGCATCAAATCGCTTCAACTGCGCTCGAGTGATGACTGTATTCCCATCTCTGGAATGTGTTTTTAACTTGAGCTCAGATTGGCCCTAGTCGAGCAGAAGAATTTGATCATATTTTGGAAGCTATATGTCTCTTCTGAAACAACGGGGCAGAGAGCTTGAGCGTTTCGATGGACTCTCGCTCATATACTGGTACGTGTAAATATCATTATCAACTAAACTGCCCTAAAGTAAAGCCCATTCTTGGTCATTTAAGGTTACTCTATTTTACAGATGTTGGCAACAATGTAGCCTATTTAATAGGCTAGGCGTATTAAAGGTAATGTTATAGTAGACCTGTTTATTATATGGTCTTATTTTGGCAGATATAAAGAGTTGGGTGTCAGGTATTGTTTTACGATATAACGTCAATAGGCCTAATATGAAGTTATATCGGGTTATATTGGTGAATCTAATATCCATACTTAGTTTCATCATAAAGCCTGAATGTTATTCTATACCATTCTGCTGTGATCAATTGAAGTCACTGAGTGAGCAATGGTGCACTTTGTAGTATTCCTGAAAGAACAGGAACATAATGTACTCCAAGGCGGCACTTTGGTTTCATTTGGTCATCTAAAGGGGAGGAGCCACCGACGCACCTCAGATTCAGTGCTTCATCTGCAATTAAGAGTGAAATAATGCAGATGTATTGAGACATGATAGGTGGAATTAAAAAAAAAAAAAAATTCTATTCTATTTTCTATCACACAGAAGTAACAAAGTGTTTTCAATGTTACTCAACTCAAAGAAGCTTCCCGAGTTGTGGGACTACTTTCTGATTTATGTCTCGGGAGCTTTAGAGTTTAATCCTGACAGCAAGCCCGTAGATCTTGGACTATTTCCTCTCAGGATGAACCCCACTTTTAAAAACAGGTAAGTGTTACCTTGAACCTGGCACCCAGTGTTATTATTTCATAATAATTATGTTCTAATTCACCACATGATTTAGATCAGTTCAGAATTGAGTTTGATGCTGGAGATGTGCAGTGACTGCAGCTGACAGCTCCAAGGTCTAAATACCAATGGATGACCTGTAACATGACCCCGCTGACTCCAGAATAAGTCAGGATTGTTTTCCACATTTCTTCTTTGAATTGGTGGCTGGAGGATTGCTGGGGAGTCACTTGCAGGCCAGGATATACAAAACATTTTAGGCAATGTCAAATATGGATTGGCTTAAATGTAACATTCTCTGTCTCAGCTTGTTCCAGAGGAATAGCGTATAGGCTAACCCTTGAGATGAATGGTTGGGATCTTATTTATTTATGCATTATTTTATATTAACATATGGAACACTTTGCATATAGATGAGAAAAATACTATTTCACAAGTCTCTGAACACTCGGAGAGAACAGAGAACAACATGGCAGACATGCACACATTTACATGCACGTCTGCTTATTCATAAGCATGCCCATTTCACATTTGACAAGGAAAATACAGCTAGTTTCTAAACAATTACTATTTCCATTAATCACTGATACAGTCCGAAAATCGTCATTCAATTCAAAAGATAATTATTTTGCCAAGACCTTTATTACCTAGTCTTGTTTTCAATACTGTGTTTATCAAACAATGTGTGTGTTCGCAGAATTAATTGTCCAATTCAGACAGACTGACTCCAGTGGATGACAATGATTGAGCTTAGAGCATTCTTATTTGGTATGCACTGATGCTGGAGTTGGATATTGACCCAATTCCATATTCTGACAGCAAGACACCAAAAGAAAAATCTACCTGATTTCTCAAATGTCAGACTTATTAACAAAACATTTAATCATGGTTATGCAGAAAAGCAGATGTAAATATTTCATACTAAATAGTCAACTAACAACTTTTTCAAATCTGTGTTTTACAGTAAAATGTTAGAACATTTAATTGCACTCTGTAAAGTCGAAGTTTTCTGATGAAAAATGTTTAAATATGGTTCCTGTATGTTGCAGCCATCATAAGAAAAGTATTCTATAATGACTTTAATCATTTACATTTTGTCAGAAATGTTTTTGTCCAATGCATTACATCCCCAATTCTCCATTAGTCGCCAGTTTATGATACTCTTTTCTTTCTTTCTGTTTCATTTTTGTACAAATATGATTACAAATATATTGTATGCATAAATAAAACAACAACCAAAGATGTAGAGGCAGCAACAGGTATAATGCATTACAGAGACAAGAGAGAATTCCAGGCATTATTCGACACATATTTAACTGCCACAACATTGTGGTTCTATAGTTACATATATTTTGATTTCTACTCTTACAGTCCTGCAATGGCAACAATGTGCAGTAGTAATGTCCAGACAATATAGTGTTGTAAGTTAAATTAATCTATTGAAATGCAAGCACCAGTGGCACTTTATGCTTGATGTATTTATTTGTTGTGTTCATTTTCATTTTGCATTTCTCCTCTGTGAGGGAAAACCATTCCAACATGATCCCATTTAAATTGAGTTCTTATTGATCACAGTTGAGTCCATTCCTATTGATTTGCTAGGGGTGGTTGGCTGACTGGTTTGGATCTAGACTGGTCTCTGCAGGAGATGTTGATCCCAGTGCTGACAGGTATGCTCTTTGGGGAGCCCTCCTTCTTCTTCTTTTTTCTTTTCTCAAATGTGTCGATGCCTCAATGCTTAGCTGACTTTGTAACTGTGTCTATTTAGCATTGTTGATCAATTGGTATGCACCATTTGTCCATCCGATGCTAGAAGATTTAAACAGACAAGTTAATTGGCCCTAATTAGCTGTCAAGAAGCTGACCAACAAATCATTCTAAAAGCCTCCAACACAGTTTCCTTATAAACAAGCGTAGTGTTTGTCATATATGGATACCATTTTGGGTTGTTTGCCAGATCATTGGTCAGTGTCACCAGCGCAGACCATAACCGTGACGACGTCCATGACATCATCGCATCATTGTGTATCAAGTGCAGCTGGAAGTCCTGATGAAGCCTCTTTCTCATCTTTCCTTGACCTTGTGAGGGGTTAAGGAAAAGTAGCTAGGAAGGGACTTGTTTGTTTGACAGAATGGAGGCTCAGTTCCCGTCACAGGCGAGCAACTCATAGTTTTTAAGCAATAGCTTGAAGCTTGAACCATATATCACTGCCTGAAGTGAGCTCTTGCATTTATAAATCGGTCACCAAGCATGGCGTTATGAAAGTAGGCTAACAGACACATTACAATTTTAATAGTTTTTAAGAACATAATTTGATGATTTATTTATATGAATTTGTATGTTGCTATTTATTGTGCAATCACTAAAAGAACTGTCCAGCGTTAGTAGGATTACTTTGAAAACTGCTTGTAGGCTTGCATTTGTCCAGTGGATGTGTGTCGCTTGGCGTGGCGAAGATGTTGCTCTACTTTCTCCAATCACTGAGCGTCGGTCAATGAAAACAAACCATGTCAGAATGATTACATAAATTGATAATGAATAAAAATGCAATCATTAAAATACTCTGTGTTGAGCGTACCTTTGATGAAAGACGTGTGTGCTTTGATGGTTTGCATTCTTTGCCCTCCCCGGGGACTGAAGCACATTTAACAGCACAAATCCACCATCTCCTCTCTGGGTTCTCTTTCTCCGATGGGATCCACATAAACACAACCCAGGCTTGTCTCCTCCCCGGTTAGTGAATCCGATGGCATAAAATCTTTTTTTTTCCCAACGTGTTGATCTACAGAAATGAACTGCATTAGTTTGACCGCACGAATTCCTTGGATCGTTGTCAGACGCTGTGGATCTAAAAGGAAACATTGTATCGCCTGAGCCACAACACTGTATTGGACATGGGGCGTTTCATTCATTCATTCACAAAACTGCTACAAGATCAAAGGCCCGGGCCGACAGCAACCAGCACAGCAGTAGGTGGTAGCAGTAGCAGTATGTGGTAACTTTGTGTCAATTCTGACTGTGTAAGTTGTTTTGTTTGAACACAGTGTGAATTTGTTACTGCCACTTGTCCATTGGGGACGTGATGTTGCTTGCTTATGTTGGTTGTTGCTGTTGTTGTTATTGAGGTGTTTGTAGCAGCAGTGATTGATTGATTGACTGTTTGTTTATTGGACTGTGTGGATTCTTGCTGGATTTCTTGTGCGTTGGCTATTGGGAAATAGCAAAAGGTGAATATGTCTGTGTCAAAAGACAATGGCTCAAAAATGGATGGAAAAATGAGGGAAAGCAAACTCACTCCCAAGGCTTTGGGGAATAAAATTGAAGCACTCCAGAAAGAGCATCAAGGACACAAAATGAAAAGTCTAATAAAGGCATTAAAGGAGCTCATGAAAAAGGATGAAAATGCCTCACAAGTGCGACATCAACTGGAGAATTTAAATCAAATGGTTGAATCAACTACCCTGTCACATGAAGCTGTGATTCTTTTAATTCCTAAAGAGGAACAGGAAAAACAAAATGAATGGTTTGCCAATGTACTCAAATGCAATGAATTTATTGAGGATGTTGAACAATGGCTTGCTGAAACTGGGAGACAAATAAACAATACAGCAGGTGCCCATGTTGCTACAAAGGACGATCCCATTATAATTCACACTGAGATTGTGCCGGGTGTCCCCCATGAGGAGAATGAGTCTCATGCTGCAATACAAAATGTCGGAATCTCACCAGATGACATGATTGGACCAAGTGACAGTATATCAAACCATTCAGCCAGGTCCAGTGTCTCAACAACATCATCG
>OMOU01091144.1:0-30952 GCA_900312585.1 Malacocephalus occidentalis
ATAATGAAATCCCTTTATGCTCCCTGTGTTTACTGAGACAAACTGGCAGCCTCACTTAATGGTCCGCCTTGTTTGGCCCGCTGAAGTTTCCGCTGCATGGTCACAGGGCGCAGAAATCTTGATTGCTGAGTGAAGCGGTGATACGCACAGCAGAGAACAGCAAGCACACGGCGCTCAGGCAACACATGATTGAAAATATGACGGGAATTTCAACACATAGGCAACTCTGAAGAAAGACACTCTTGTTTAGCTCTTTCTGAAGAACATACGGACGTTTATGATCAAGCTAACTTGCGTTACATGCCGTCAAGTAATTGCAGCATAATGTCATCTGGTCTGCGGTTTCTGCACGGGAGTTTGAAAAGACTCACTGAAAACACAGGTGTCCTCACTATCTTTTACCTGACCCTGAGTAAAGAGCTCATGGAAATACAGATATACACTAACATGAAGATAATCAGAGAAAAGCTGTTTTGTGAGCAGTTCTTATCAGAGTTGCTGTTTGACCCAGTCTGAGCAGTGAACACTGCACACGTTCACCCCTCAGACTGCAAGGAAACAGCGCTTTGTATTGGATTTCTATTTGGGAATCTCAATAAAGAACGTGCCTATGGAAAATATTTAATCCGCGAGACACAGCTAAAGCCATACATCTTTTATATTATAAAGTATTATTATACTGTAGCTTTTACCCTTTAAAAAAAAAGAAAAGCAGAGCCTCACAAGCATTGCTGTAACCAGGGAATGTCTGTTCTTTATGGATGGATCGTGCTGGTAGAAACCAGTTCAGCCACCAATTTACATGCCCTGTTTACCTAGTTGCATGGTGGCCTGGTTCACAGCTGGTGATGGATGACCTGCTGATGGAGAGTGTAGGTGGCTGGATGGTGTAATACAAACATGAGCAAGCAATACAAGCAAGTTAAAAATAAAAGGTAAAAATAGTGTGTTGAAGTGTCCCAACCCGGTCAACATGATCCATGTTTTAGTGTTAGGCTCCTCAGATGAATTTAGCTCATGCTAATCATACATTTGATTTGCTTCTTTTTTGGTGCACAGTTCTGTGGCCTCTGCCAGTATAGCATGTGATACGCATGATTACGTCACCTGACACTCAACCTTGTTACAAGATCTGAAGATGAATAGAAGCTGCCTGTACTCACATGTAGGCTGCACATTCGGTTCTGAAATGTATTATGCTGTAATAATCTGTTCCAGTATATTCTTCCAGGATATTCTTCACTTCTGTGGACATCGATACCATATTTATATAAATTGTGAATTATTGACTGACAACAGATATAGATAAAGAAACATATTGTATATTTTCGAATACATATTGGAAAATATACAATAATATTGTGAGATTGGAAACAGAACAGTAGTTTTCTTGTACAAGACTTGTAACGTGATGTCAGTACCCCTGAGTTTCTGAGAATGCAACACTGTGTGTTTGCTGTAATTAGGCTCTCCGGTTTGACAAGCAGGCTTGTCAAACACAAACATTGTGAAACACTGTCATTAATCATCATTGAGAGTGTCAAAAATGTACTTAGTTCATTTGAAATGTGTCTGCATCGTGGACAAATTATCAGTGGAACACTTGTGGATTGGGTAACACACTCACTGCCATATCATACTACCATATACACTTGGTGATGCTCTAAAAGTGATTTATAGCATATTTATGATTCATAACGTCTTCATGATGTTTTAATTTGTCATTCCAGATAATGACAAATGTCACTGATCATCTGAATGTCCTGTGCACTCTAATTGTTTTTATAACTATAAGTGGAATGGTTTACTCCCCAGGATTTTTCTCTGTATGTATTGCTACCATATTCTTGTCAGTATCTGGTGAACAAGTATCTATCTATCTATTCAAAACAGACTGCACCACTGGGCATATGTGCCATTGGTCAAAGTCATGCTGAAATTCCGTTGTGTGTGTGTGTGTTAGATGCTGGATGGTATTCCCTTTTCAACCAATTTAACACCTGCGTCATAAGTCTGAATCCTGTAGACACTGCATTGTAAACATAATGAAGGGGATCATATATGTATCAGGTCTCTAGCATGCTGCCGATAGGCCTATAGGGAGCGGAGGTTCACTGTATTAGAAATCGCATAGCAATTTCTAATAAAATGACAGAAGGCTATGTTATGTATGATAATAAGAACACCATATTCTTTCATGAATTCATTCTAATTGTTTGTTTTGAAAAACGTCATCACCCAAGGTGTTGACGTGAATGGGAGCCAGCCTAGCAAGTGACACTAGCAAGGAAAGTAATGTTATTGTTATTGTTGTTACATACATACCTACGGCAAATAGGTCTAACAGAACACTACATTATTTTTAATTGATTTTAAAGCTGCTTTTGCCAGTTACAGCTACAGTGCTACCATGAAACACACACACTGACTGCATTATCATTTGTAGCACACATTTGAAGAAGTTTGAACTTCAACCTCATGTACATTTACATATACTGTAGCCTATGCCTTTCTGAAACATGCTTGCTCTGAGTCCTCCTCTATTTCACACAATATAAGATAAGATAAGGGTGAGGAGGCTACATGACCCACCTCACTGGTTAACCATGCACAGCTGTAAGTGATCCTCAGACCTCATTGGGCTGTACCAAGTGGAGCTACATTAGAAGGGGATCCAGCAGGGATGCTGTTTATTTTTGATGCTTCTGAAAGTTTGTTTTGGAAAGTAATTGAATGCAAATCTATAATTAATTAAACATGCACTAATGTATTAATTGTAGGATTGATAGCTGTGATAGTTGTGGTTAGGAGGAATACAACAATAGGGGGGAAGCGTAATTTATATGCGGTTTTGGTTAGCACCCCATATAAACAGCATGCTGCTGTTTAGTTTTGACCAGTGTATGTTTTACTTTGTTCTGTAAAATCCTGCCTGTTTGGCGCTTATTCATTGAAGATTGTTCATTTTTGGTAGAAATCCACTCGAGCTGCCACGACCCCCCCGCCACATTGTAGAGATTTATATATGAAGCGAACGCAAGTCAACTTCAATGTATGTCTTCAAGTGTTTCTGAGTGTGTTGAGCACAGTTTAAAATGGATGAAAGTGGTGTGGAATTGGACTGAGGATGTGCACCTGCACAGCTTCAAACAACAACAACAACAACAACAACAAATCAACTAGCAGCATGCACAAACAAGCTTATTGAATTAATGCTAAAAAGCGAGCCAGGCCCCAGCTCAGTAATTATAAATCAAGAGTAATCAGCAGAGCATAATTGATTCAGTAATTGTGTTTGCTTTCTTGGGCAAGACCCAAAGCTTCCCCAGCATGAATTATGGTAAGATGCCATGATGTCACAGCACTGCAGCAAACTATGTTTTGTCAATATTTAAAGATGGAAGTTAGTTAAAAGGTTCTTCACAGAAGAAAGTACTTTTCCTCCAGGGATATCAGGACTGGTTGAGCTATCTCAGACGGACCATGCCATACAAGACATCTCTGAGGAGCTGTGTCCTTGTGGGGTTGGCCCTAGCACACATGTACCATAGGAGCACTGATTGTCGCATGGTAGTTGCACTCTCAGTCAGGTAGTAGGATAGATGGATGTAAATGTTCTCAGAGTGGATCTCAGATGAACTATCGCAGATGATCTATCTCATACAAGCTATTTTAGACAAGCTATGTCAGAGGAGCACTCTCATAGCTCTCTCATCTGAGCTATATCAGAGGAGCTATGTCTACCAGCTAGCTCAGCGGAGCTATCTCAAATGACCTATATCAGAGGGGCTAGTTCATACCAGCTATCTCGTACAAGTTATCTCAGAGGAGCTATCTCAGATTATCTATCTCGTACAAGCTATCTCAGATTATCTAGCTCATACTAGCTATCTCATACAAGCTATCTCAGAGGAGCTATCTCATACCAGACACCTCAGAGGAGCTATCTCAGAGGAGCTCTCTTAGAGGAGCTATCTCAGGCCAGCCCTGCACACCATTTCAGAGAGATGAGGGACTCAAGGGCGACAAGATAGCATGACCAGCTTGAATGGAATCAGCACCCCCCCTGTCTGCTTTCTGGTTATCTAGAGGGGTGACAGCAATAGTCAGGTGCTGCCGCTCCAACCACTCTGCCATGGAACCCTGATAAGACAGACAGGGAGCAGCCACGGCATGATCACTCAACACATAGACAGCCCTCAGCCCTCCAGCTCTCTGGCAACAGAGACATGCTCTTTGTTATTTATCCTTTATCCCTGCGATGAGACTCATGTCACTCTTTCCTCGTAAGGGGCCCAGTTTATACTACCAGGTGTGAGTGTGATTAGCTATTACAGGCGCTTCCAAATTGCCATCTGACTGAAATTGTCTAGATTGGTTTACCAGTTGGTACAGTCCGCTGGGTAGGCCGGTAGACTGATCTAGTCATCACTTCTCGGTAGACACTCCCACTTGTTATGTTACTATGTCACAATGTCAATTCTTTTCATATGACAATTTTAGTGGTGTGATAGTGCCCCTTCTAACTTATTTATTATTCATATTTCTTTATCATTTTCTTCATGGTCTCTCATTAGCGTTCCCTCCTCTTCTGTTCACACTTTCACCGCTTTGATGGAGGAACGGGTGCTAAATGATGGTTAAATTCCTCCCTGAGCCCAACTGTACCACTGGCCCATTGTTTTTCTCTGAGACTAATCCCCCCAGCCATCCCTTCATCCACACTCCAGTTATTAGACGCACTTGGGAAATCAAGGCCAGCACAAGTTCTGGAGTTTGAGGAAAGCTGGACTATCGGCCCTGGAAGAGAGAAATGCACATTCTCTTGTTGAGTGAGCCCTGGCTGCCAGCGCTGTGGAGCTGGATATGAAGTTCATGGTGTTTCAGGTTGCACCTTCCCCCTCTCTGAGGCGCTGGATGTTGGCGGTCCCTTACGTTCCACACCGTTGGATTCCCTCAAGCTTACACCTGTCATCCCTCAGAGAGCAACAACATGGAACTGTCTCAATCACGCCTGCCAAATCATGTCAGTGGTCGCCCGTCTCACTTTCAAATGCATTTGAGAAGCATTGTCTTTGCTTCATCCATATAATAATAATGACCATGATAATGATACTAATCATTTTCCATGAAACCATTGTAAAAGGGCAAAAAGAAGGCAATGACATTAATGGGCTGAGCATGTTTAAACAGCGCTCATACATTGGGAAACGTACAACCCTCAAGGTATGAAGCATGTGATTTATAGGAAGACAGCAACTTGGATTCCCATTTGACTGGTCGAAATTTCAAATTGTCTGCGTCTGATTTCTTCAAAACAGCCCAGCATTGATTTTTCTTTTTTTTTTCTTCTTTTCTGAATCTCTGTTGTCGTCAGCCTCAATCACCCCGCGGCCTTGGCAATATCTCTGCTCTCGCCCGCTCCAGGGCCGCTCGGAGAACGGCCCTCCTCTCGACCTGTTGGAGTGGAGAGGCCCTTCTGTGGGCTTATCGCGGCCTGTCGGAGAGCAGTAAACACTCATTTTTGTGGCTGTCAGTTGGCTGAAGGCGGGCAGCTGTGTGGAACGCATCGCAGAGTATATCAGCCATGTTCCCAGCAACACAAGAAGAAAAAAATGGGTGAGTGAGCTTCCTGAAGCTGCGGTG
The DNA here is from genome assembly GCA_900312585.1 of Malacocephalus occidentalis. Taxonomy (NCBI): domain Eukaryota; kingdom Metazoa; phylum Chordata; class Actinopteri; order Gadiformes; family Macrouridae; genus Malacocephalus; species Malacocephalus occidentalis. The sequence continues at coordinate 5,647 of OMOU01091144.1, forward strand.
TTTGGCTCTGTTTCGCATTCTCCTGGTGATATCCTGGGGAAATATTGTCACTGTTTCCGAGGCAGCTTACATCCTAGTTTCCTTCCTTCCCTGTCCCTTCAGGGTTGAGAAATATACGTGAATTTTTGCTTTTGTGTCTTTTACTCATTTTCTGTTTTTTCTCACATTAATTATTATTTTTCTTGTTTGTTTTCCTTCAAAGAGACTTTGCTGGGTATGCCAATGAAAGTATGTGCCCTTACTCAATGTCTGGTCCTTGAACCTCATGGAGTAGTCGATTTATACTTTCCTTCCCTTGTTACTCTTTCTGTGTGTCCTATTCATCCAGAACAGCCAGGAACCCCTTCTATGGTCTTCTTAATGGTACAGACGGCCACATTGATTTCATGCATTGGAAGATAGTATCTGTGTGTTTTGTCTGCCAGAGAAAGAGGGAGAGATGAAAGGAGAGTGTGCTACATGCTACGTGGCTGCAGAGATTGTGCCTGGATGAATGCCATTGTCCAGACTGCTGTGTACCACTGGGGGAAGAGAGGGACCCAAACCACCTTTTGTATACAATCCCCAAATGGAATTGTACATCATCACTTCAATCCATGTACCCAATCTCACCGGCACCCTAAGATTGCCTCTGTGTGTAGCCTCCCACATCGTCTGCCTGTTCCCCATAAATGTAGCTTAGGTCAGTTGCAATAGGTATATTTTAAATGTATAAATATCATATAAAAATATAAATGTAAAGTATACATATATGAAGCATTTGGAACTTGTTCTATTCAAATCTTACGGTACTGGCAAAGATATATTGTCGTGTTTGACACTCTTTGGACAAATATACGTTGTTGTTTAGTAACTTTGGACAAAAGCATCTGCTAAATGCCCGAGAAACAAACAAAACAGTAACACAAAATTGTGTTACTGTGTGTTTGGCCTACTGTGTGTTGCGCATGTATATGAATGTGTTCACAGTGTGGTGTGTGTGATTGTGTGTATGTGTGTGCGTGTGTACAGAGTGTGTGTATGTGTGTTCCCAGTGTGTGTGTGTAGGATTTAGTCAGGTGAGCCATCAGATTGTAATACTCATAGCAGCTGTGGTGGTGAAGTGCTTGATCCTCTCCTCGGGCTGCCAGCCACTGGTAGACCCCACACCGCTCTCCATATTTCTTCATCTAATTGGATTGCAGCTTGTCAGCAAGTCATCCCTCCGCCCCCACTCACGCCTCTGCTGCTGTTAGCTCTGTCTCCGTAACCACACCTCTCTAACTGTCAGTGTGTCTGTCTGACTGTCTAGCTATCTATATGTCTATCTATCCATCTATCCATCGTTCAATTTATCTATCTATCAGTCTATATATATGCCTGTCTGTCTGCCTGTCAATCTGTCTGTTTATATCAGTCAATTAATCAATCAATCAATTAACCAACCAACCAACCAACCATCCTATCTCTCTATGTCATGATCCGCATTCCAGCTCAGTGAGTGCAATCATTCAATCAGTCACCGCATCAGTCTAATCACCTCCACCTCTCCCCGCTTCATTTTATTCCCTATATATACTCTGCTTGTCCACACACTCACTGCCAGATTGTAACTTTTTCTCATGTACACATTCAAGACTTTCTAGCATTTCTCTGATTACTCACCTGTTGCCGACCCTGCCTGGCCCTGATCTGCATCTCTCGCTTGATCCCCGGAGAACGCCAACACCCTTCTGCCCCCGATTCCCGATTACGTCTGTCCATATTTAAGCACACCTATGTATCTGTCGACTGTCCATCCATCCATTGTATTTCTTCTGTTCGGTTGAGTCATGGTGGTAGCCGGCTAAGCAGGGCCTGCCTGTCACGATTTGTCCCTGTACCCCTCAAGTGAAATTATGCTTTGGGTTTTTTGTACCGCCTGCTGGACATTGGTTTAATTATTTCCCACTTGTCTTTGTTGTGTTCTGTTTCCGCCCCCCACTTGTCATAGTTTGTCTTCTTCCTGGTGTGCTCCCCATATGTTCATCCATCCATCCATTTTCTTCCGTTTATCCGGGGCCGGGTCGCAGTGGCAGCAGGCTAAGCAGGGCTCTCCATGCCCCCTTCTCCCCAGCAACACTCTCTAGCTCCTCCTGGGGGATCCCGAGGCATTCCCAGGTCAGATGAGATATATAGTCCCTCCAGCGGGTTCTGGGTCTGCCTCGGGGTCTCCTCCCAGTCGGACATGCCTGGAAAACCTCTAAAGGGAGGCGCCCGGGAGGCATCCTGGTCAGATGCCCAAACCACCTCAGCTGAGGAGCAGCAGCTCTACTCAGAGCTCCCTCTGGATGCCTGAGCTCCTCACTTTATCTCTAAGGCTGAGCCAGCCACCCTCCAGAGGAAACACATTTTGGCCGCTTGTATCCGCAATCTCGTTCTTTTGGTCACTACCCACAGCTCGTGACCATAGGTGAGGGTTGGAACATAGATGGACCGGTAAATCGAGAGCTTTGCCTTCCGGCTCAGCTCCTTCTTCAACACAACGGACCGGTACAGTGCCTGCATTACTGCAGATGCCGGACCAATCCGTCTGTCCATCTCCTGCTCCATTTTACCCTCACTCGTGAACAAGACCCCGAGATGCTTGAACTCCTTCGCTTGAGGCAGTAACTCACTCCCAACCCGGAGGGAGCACTCCACCGTTTACCAGCAGAGAACCATGGCCTCAGACTTGGAGGTGCTGACTCTCATCCCGACCGCTTCACACTCGGCTGCAAGCCGCCCCAGTGCATGCTGGAGGTCACCATCTGATGTAGCCAACAGAACCACATTGTCTGCAAAGAGCAGGGATGCAATTCGGAGGTCCCCAAACCAGACACTCTCCTCACCTCAAGGCTGTACCTTGAGATTCTGTCCATGAAAATCACAAACAGACTCAGTGACAAGGGATAACCTTGGCGGAGTTCAACACCCACTGAGAATGTACTTGACTTTGTTCCAAGAATACATCACTTTGGTTGTACAAGGATCGAATGGGGGACAAGTCCACAATGTAAACTGGCTCCACATCATCTTTTCGGGCTTGGTCCGGCCGGGCCCTGTGGATCCAGGCCCGACCACAAGACGCTTGCTGATGAACACCTCTCCCAGGTCTGGCTCCAGGGGGCCCCAATTTCAAGGTGACAGAGTTTTTGGGATGCCTTTTCATATTAGGGTCTTTTAATCTGTCTGACTGTCTGTCTATCTATCTATTTGACTATTTATCTATCTGTCTGTCTTTCATATGTATCTATCTATCTATGATCTGTGATCTATATCTATATATCATTGTCATATATATATATATATACGTATATAAATCTATCTTTCTGTCTGTCTGCCTGCCTGCCTGTCTATCTATCTGTCTATATCTATTTATATGTCTATCTATATGTCTACGTATACATCCGTCTGTCTGTTTGTCTATCTACAGTATCTATCTTTCTGTCAAGCTATATATCTATGTCTATTCATGCACATTATGCTCAGTATTACTGGTGGGGTTTTGTTCCTTTGTTTTTCCTTTGTTTCCTGCCAATCTTTCCCTTTTTACCTCTCCCCTTTTCATTCCTCATTGTTATCTGTCCAAGTCGAATCATGTTCAATCATGTTCACTCTGCCCCCCATGCAGGAAAGGCAGCACACTTTGTGAGTAGTCAACATGTTGTGTTTTTTGGTGCTGGTGGATCCGGGGAGTGATATTGCTTCTCACCGTAGATCCACAGTGACAGACATATGTAGCCTCCTCCACTCTCATACTTTAGTGGAACTGACAGACCGCTGGTGCCGGACCATCAGACCAGACCATTTGGCACCAGTTGAGACAATTCAAGAGTAAGAATAGCCAGATGTCTCCAGTTATATGAATGGTTATAACACATATTTTCATGGCATTTAAAATAGACAATTTTGTAAATATTTGAATGGTGATTTCTGTGCAGACGTGACATGCATGCAATGCTTATGCAGGACACTGGAACAGTGATAGTGAGAAACTGTGAAATAGGTCTTTATGTTCATTCACTTGGCCAGCATTTACCTTAAAACTCACAAATGTGTAATACAGAGATTTTAATTACACAGGTAGTGGATATGATGTATCATCCACCACACACACCATCTAAGTGATTTGAGTGCCTTACAGCGCTATATAAATGCAGTGAATTATTGTTATTACAACTATACCAATAAATCACAACTCTAGGCATTACCGAGCCGTAACACTGCCAACCCATTTGGAGTCTGTTGTTTGAGAGCAAGATCCAGGCGTGTCTCTCCTGGGTTGTCTGTTTGCATTCCTGTTTCAAAACCATTCAAAAGGTACATCCTCATCCACCAGAACAGGGCATCAAACAACCTGAATTGTTACTGATTACACGAGAAACTAGAAGAGTTCCTGTCACTCAGTATTTTTTTTGTTGCCACTGCCAAGGAAGACATTTAAAATGCAATAAAAAGCATGTCTGGATTAGAGAGCATTATGTGAAGGAAGAAGGTCTAATTGCTGGGGCTTTGTACAGCTTCACAAAGAGCCGTCTCTGCTAATCTATAGCTCAAGGCCGGATGCTTTTGACAAGACAAGCAAATGACGTCAAATGTGGAATAGGCAATTTGAGCGGATTGATTTCGATTCAGAACATGATTTTCAGGGGAAAATTGTGTTTTTCATTCTTTCATATAGCTTCAAATGTGAAAATGTACAAGAAATATAAGGTTATTATTTTATTCCAGCACATATGATTATATTCCTAATTATCGAGCATTAATTAACTAGGCTGTAACCTTGATGTTTTGTTGGTTCTTGGAGAACTTTGACCATTCCAACTATGCCCTCAAAGACATGAACCTCATCCAGGTCTCTTGTTTAAAATCTGCATCTGAATGAGTCTCGAACTTTTGTTTGGCCAATGTCCTTTGCTTGTGAAAAATGTCCCTGAGTCTTTTAGGAGCAGATTGTTGTTGTTGATGTTCCTCCAGTTTAAGATCAATGCATCTCCCCTGATAAGGGGAGTGAGAGTGATCTATTGATCTGCCTGTAGCCTTTGTCTTTAGCCATTAAGGAAATGGACGAGTGAAGGTAGAAGTAGGACCTGTTTACATTTTCACATTATATTAGCGATATATGAAAGGCAAAATGCTAACATCACTTAATATGTAAGAATGGTAGAAATGGGCAAAAAAGAATGTAATATTATTATGACATTACATTTACATTTAAGGCATTTTGTCCAAAGTAATGTATATAAGTGCATATGTGAAGAGAGTGAAATATATCATATATCACTGACAGTACAGTCAGATTCCATTCCTTCTGGGTTCACCAGAAGGAATGGAGAGAAGTCCGTCGATGTTGTTTATTTACAGTTCTCAACTTAGGTAGCGCGTTGTCACATAATACAGTCGTCCGTAGTCCGATGTATGGTGGGAGTCCAGAGGGGGTTTGGCGCTGAAGTCCCTTCTGTCGCCATGCGTGCCCAGCCTCTACTGCAGAAAGAGTGCACAGGTGTCATTATATAGTGTTAATTGCACTCATTCGCTACAGCTGCGTCACATTCCAGGCATTGCTGCCGCTCCGCTCCCCCTGTCACTGCGCAACAGCACTAACCACGCCCCCTCATGGCTCACACATCCGCATTGACCGGGGTTCCAGCGGAGGGGTGCATTGTCCGAACAGAGGGTGAAGGCGCACCCCAGGAGGTAATAGCGTAGGGCCTCGACCGCCCACTTGATGGTGAGGCACTCTTTCTCGACATTGCTGTACCTCTCCTCCCGCTCCGCCAGCTTCTGGCTGAGGTACAGCACCGGGCGGTCGAGCCCCTCGACCTCCTGGGCTAAGATGGCACCCAGCCCCCTGTTCGATTCAGTCTGCAATACAAAGGGGAGATTACAGTTGGGTGTGAACAGGAGCGGCTTCCCACACAATACTTTTTTTATTTTCTCAAATGGCACTGCTCGGTCCACTGGACCTGAGGCACCTTTTCAGGTGAGATCCATCAACGGGTTGGTCAGCTGTGCGAAGGTGGGGATGAATCGCCGATAGTAGCCGGCCATCCCCAAGAAGGACCTCACCTGTTTTTTTGTCTTGGGCCGCGGGCAGGCTGCTACCGCCTCCGTTTTGTCCAGCTGCAGCCGCACTGTCCCACCGCCCAAGTGGTACCCCAAATACCATGCCTCCCTCCGTCCAATTACACACTTGCTCGGGTTGGCCGTGAGCCCAGCCGATCTCAGCGACTCGAGGATGGCTGCAGCATCCACCGCAGCGTCACTATGGATGATCACATGTGTGTTCCCAGTGTGTGCATGGTGTGCACACACCGCAGCATACTCCGCATGCGGAGTATGCTGATCCGAATGATGGTATAAACCATATGGAGTGGAGAAGGCCGATTTCTCCTTGGACTCGGTAGATAAAGGAATCTGCCAGTAATCCTTAGTTAAATCCAGTGTTGAAAAAAAAACGAGCTGTGCCTAGGTCCAGAAGCTCGTCAACCCGAGGCATGGGATATGCATCGAATGTAGACACACTATTCACCTTGCGATAGTCAACACAGAACCGGACAGCCCCGTCTGGTTTATTCACCAGCACGATCGGGCTAGCCCATGCACGATGCGACTCTTCTATTTCCGGGCGCTCCTCCTTGCCACTTTGCGAGTAATTTAGAGCTGGAGGTGGGCAGCAATACAAGCACTTTATCTCCCAGTGTAAATTGTCTCAGCTGAGTACCTCTGTTATACAGCCGTTCTTGACGCTCCTGTGCCTTCAGCAAATTCTCGCGTGACAGCTGACCCAGTGAATGGAGTTTTGCTCTCAGGTCCAGGACGTATTGAACCATTTTACTGGTGCTGGGAGGAAGGTCCTACCCATTTTTTTAATGAGATCCAGCGCCCCCCTGGGTCGTCTACTGAACAGAAGTTCAAAGGGGGAAAACCCTGTGGAGACCTGGGGCACCTCCCGCACTGCAAATAATAGAGGGTTCAGGGGAAACCCCAAAAGCGGTAAAGCGCCTAGAGGAGACTCCGGCAGGCCCCCCCGCCTGGAACTGCAACGGACGACCTTGCATCACCTGCGAGCACGGCGCACCTCCCACTCATCCCTGTTTGTTGTGAGCGCGCATCCCCCACGTCTGCTACTGTGTTAAAGAAGCCCGGCCAATCGGTACCTAATAGGAGGGAACACGTCAGGCGGGAACTAACCGCAGCCTTCCCTTTATGCTTTTTTCCTTGATATGCAATTTCTAGGGTCACTAGTGGGTAGTCGTGCAGGTCCCCATGAATACATCGAATTCTCAGCCGTGCTAGCTTCCCCAGGGCCTCAAGTTGAACCAGGCTATGGTGGATCAGGGTCTGACTACTCCCTGAATCCAGCAACGCCTGATGCATACCATTACCGGTATCTGGAATCTCCCATCTGGACCGGGAGTGGGTCCGGACGCCACGGCAACCTCTACCACCTGCCTCACCTCCATCACGCCCCTCGCCCATTAGCAGGGGAAGAAGCTGAAGCGCCCACTCTTCTTGCAGCCAGCTCGAGGCCTCGGCAGCCAGCTCGAAGACCTGGAGAAAAGCCTCAATATCATCTCCCGGTGCCAGCATCCTGGCTGCTGCCGATGGTGGTAGTGCTGATCGATCGCCAGCTGCCCGCCCCGCCAATTCCATAATGGCCCTGGTCTGATAAGCGAACGCCTGCATCTGTCTCTCTTGCGTCTCCGCCAGCATCCTAATTGTGGCGGCGATTCCCCGTCCTCCAGGGACGATTGTTCTCTCTTGTCCACTCTTCTTACCCGCTTGGGCACCAATGTAACAATGTCTTATGTTGTCACACTGCCACTGCTGTGGCTTTTCCTGGGTTCACCAGAAGGAATGGAGAGAAGTCCGTCGATGCGGTCAAATAACGCTGTTTATTTACAGTTCTCGCGTTGGTCTGTCGCCATGCGTGCCCAGCCTCTACTGCAGGAAGCATGCACTGGTGTCATTATATACTGTTAATTGCACTAATTCGCTAAAACTGCGTCACATTCCAGGCATTGCTTCCGCTCTGCTCCCCCTGTCACTGCGCGACAGTGCTAACCACGCCCCCTCATGGCTCACAAACACATTTCAAGCACTCATGTTTGCTGGGTTAACCACTTGCTGGTAAGCAGAAAGCGAGCTAGGACAAGATGCTACACAATGCAATGTGTGATTTGTTTTGTGTTTTGTGCCAGGATGTATAAACATATAAGTAAGTGCTCAGGATCCAAGAGGGTCTGGGATTCAAACCCAAGTTATTGTAAGTGGAATTGTTTTGGTGAGGAGATGTGGTGGGGGTAAAGGATATTAATTTAAAACAAATAATATAAAGAATAAGTTATAATGCTATAATGCTATATTTACCAAATAATATGTATACTGTACTTTATTTTCAATACTTTTAAATTATTGTAAATTCATCTATTTCTCGAATAAAATCCCACATACAACCTGTAGTACACTCACGTACAGCTGCTCGATAACATTGTTTACATGGAATTTCTATTTAAAGGCTTTGAAGTTTTTGTGCATGGCTATTTTAGGATTCATGAACAAGTAAAGCTTGCTGCAGGTGCAAGATCGATAAGGTAAGGCGCATTTTTAAGTGGGTAACATTTTGCTACAGGCAACATTGGATTTAGTGTCTGGTTTGTATTCAGTAAGAGAAAAATGCTTCCCGGAAAATCTATTCTGCAAAGAACAGAATTTACAACGCAGAATTTACAAAAAAGTATTGTGTATTGAATGGTTTTGTTTTGATGAATCTGCATTACATCAACACAAATATGCAACAAAAACAAACACTGCGCTAACTATCATTCTCCCCATGCACACACACACACCAAAAATAAATCTTTTGGAGGCCCAATAGACATTAGTAATCATAATAGTAACCCCCTCAACACAGACTTATGCATGTCCTGTTTTACCCTTCTTCTCATAAATGTATTTTTGGGCCTTCAGGCTGTTACCTCTCCCTGGTGTTGACTCCAAAGCAACTTTAAAGGGGAACTTTTCAACCAGCTTTCTATCATTTCATTGTGGTTAGTATATATGAATGACCAATGTTTACCTTTCCTCCATGTCGCCTGCACCCAGATCTCCCCGCTATGTTTGACTGCTAGATAACGTTGGGACGCTAATCTTACCCCAGCTCTCATTTGAAAGAGTTGGGGTAAGATATTGCCGTACCTGCAGGTTTTTTGTATGGGCAGGGCTCTTTTGCTTGAGCGACTCACGGTTTAAGGCTCAGTGTTTTGCAGTTTTGGTTGTTTTTATCAGAAAGGCAGACTTTACCCCCTTCAGCACTCCTCACCTTGAGCCAAAAAGAGAACCTACAAAAATGTGTTCCTTCCGCAAAATCTGTTTTAAACAAGGCCAAATAGAGTGTTACTAATTTTAATGCAGTGTTGCACCCCTGCCCTGATTTATTCATGGGATTATTTCTGTTTGTTTTTTTGTCTTTCATGGATATATGCTTTTATGTTGTTGTGAGTCCCTCACCGAAGACAATTTTATGTTATATGATATACAAGCTTTTGAATCTTGAACCTTGAGTCTTTTCACAATGCGGGTGTATAGAGATAAGGTTGAAAGGCAGCAAAGTTATCCTTTAATGATTGGGATTTGTATTGGGCTCATGCTTTATTCAAGGTGAGCTTCAATCCTGCTGTGGGTCTTAGCGAGCCCAGAGTACAGACATCAAAGTGGGCCCCAGAGGCACCTTGTCCCTTGTTTCTTTTTCAGATTTCGGCCCGTGCAGTAAAAGGTTGAGAATAAATGGCCAAATGAAATTTGAAGAGAGTAAGAAGCAAAGTTAGCTGTCTTCAGAGGAGGATCATTTGTTTGCTTTCAGTGGCATCAAACACTAAAAAAGAAAGTGAGGAGACAGCACCACGGTTATGGCAATATCACTGACACGTGTGCCTGATATTCGCTGTTGTTTGCTGTACGTTTGTTGGGTTTGGTGGCGTCTTAAGATACATATGTAAGACCGTTTAAATGCATCTGTCTCGCGCTGTGACACATGCTCATGCTTATGGTATACGCACACGTGTGCACTGATGTGATACTGCACAAAGCTCACCAAAAGGAGGTCATATTTATACAACCACCGCAAAGAAATGACACTTTTGACACCCCTTTTTAGGGCTAAACCCTACATTCAGGCTGATGTGCCTTTAAAAGGTCTGCGCCATTACCCTCTCGGTTTGAGAAGAAAAGGTGCCGGGTGAAAAGTGGAGAGGCAACGCTAACCCCTGATTGTTTGAAGCAGATTGCTATTAGCAGGTGGAGAGGGTGGAGCTATTATGGTGGAAATGAAGCATTGTTAAAGAAACGTGAGACTTCCCTTGGCAGATGATAGCCTCCTGAAGGGCTCTCCGATTCCATCTGGCAGGTGCACTCGGGGAGGGGAGAACGGTTTGTTACGCTACAAGAATGTTCCCGGCTCATGAAATCCGCTTCGCCGGGAATATTAAGTGTCATTACAAGGGGTAGTAGGGGGGGAGGATGTGAATGATGTGAATGATTTAACATCCTGGCTGCGCTCTTCCTGGATCCCCAAGAGGCTCGTCGGGCTACCGATTGACTCATGGGAAAAATATCCACAAGACAAGTGTGACAGTCGTGTTAAAGTGGAACGCTGTCAAATTTGAAATGGACTTTTGAAGGATTCCTAGAATGAAGTGAATGCGTGATTTGGTTTGCAGCAACGCCTAAACAAACAGAAAATGCTGTTGGTTTGAATCCCACGGCATCTCAAATGTTTACAATGTATTTTGTCTAATGTGTGCAAGCCACATAATATTCCCTTTTCTGTTTATCAAGTATCTCTAAAAAAAACCACATGAAATCAATTCATAATACAGCACTTCATGTAGAGAATATGTGTATGTAGACTATGATCTTTTTTCCCTCATGGCTGGTTTGGAAGAGCATGCAGGGCTTGGTCTAGCATTGATAAACTAATGCGCCTCTCTATTTGCATTCACAGCATCCCCCTCAAAGGAAAGCCTCGGCCTCTCCGTGACCCCGGGGAACCCCACACAAAACGTTGCCGGCGCTGCGCCCACCACCCAGGACTTCAGCAGAAGACTGCCCGTGATCACCACCGCCCCTCCTCTCAACATCCCCCACCACCATCCGCTGTACGGAAAGCCTTCCTCCCACCAGTCGCCGTTTGGCCCTTGGGGCAGGCCCCGCTACGGCGAGGGCGGCCGGGGCTCAGATACCCGTTACACTCCTCCGCCCTTTTCCAGGGCTTCACTGACGGCGGTGCACGGGAACATCCCCATCTCCCGCATCACCCCGCCGCTGGAGAGCGGACCGGAGGGATATGGGGATATCGTCGAGCGACGGCCGACCCCCGTCTTGGCGCACGCGAGTAAACACTCTCATCTTCCAGCTGCCCATGCTCAGTTGCCAGACATGGAGCAGCCTACTGTGGTGTCTCCTGGTGCTGGTGCTGCGACTACAACTACTACTACTACTACTACTACTACTACTACTACTTCTACTGTACCAGTACCATTGAGAAACGACTCAATTGCTTTCGGTGGCAGCACATTAGCAGGTAGTAGCGGTGGTACGGACGAGGAGACGATAATTAGCACCCTGCAGAGTACCGGTAAGAGAAGGTAGACGTGTGTATCCTGCTGCAAAACACATGGAATTACTCTGACAGCACGTTTTCCAACTTGTTGTTATCAGATTGGATAAGAAAGACGTGTTAGGGGTTAAATGAACAAAGGCAAAGCCACCACACTATGTGCTGTTTCACTGTGCTTTATCCAGTGTGATTGACAGACGGGGATTGAGGACTGTTTGAAACCTATGTGTGTGCGTGTATGTGTGTGTGTGGGTGTAGCAATATGTATGGCTCATGTGGCTTCATCGCCTAATGTATAATTGATGGGTTATATATTAGGAACACACACAAGAAGAGCGTGTGTTCCTTCAGGGGGAAACACTCAGCACTTTTGGATTGAGTTATACTCTCTTCTAACATTTGAATTGAATTAAACAAATAGTTCAAACCTTCAACTTGCATCAGACAATATAAATCAGAAATCGCATGGCTGGACGGTACTGTAATGTACCCCTGGTGTTTTTTAAGACTTCAAAGATCCAAAGAGATAAAGTTGTCCAGTAGAAGTAGTCGTCAGCAATAGTCCTCCTCGTGGTATTCATGGTGTTTCTGTGTCACTGCAGCCTCCTGCCACATCCACCTCAGCGGGCCTCATGGCTCCATCCAGGCTTTGCCTCAGTCCACTCCTCCTCTCTCCACTGCAGCAGACTGCACCTACAATATCACCGTCTACATGGGCTATGGAGTGGAGGTTCAGGTAAGCAGCGCTCACAGGGCTCTCTCCCTGCAGGGATTAAGTGGCCACTTAAACTCACTGCTGAAATAAAATGAAATAGGCCAGAACTTATTTTGTCCTTTACTTTATTAACTTTCCTTATTCCAACATGTATATTTCTCAGATAGAGCCATTACATATCATTTAAAAGTGCTGAAATGTATTAGAAATTGCGAGAGAGAAATGCTCTGTTAGAATATCAGTCTTCAGTTGACTGCCTGCCTGTATGAGACCACATTAGACCGCTCCCGGCTAATTTCTGACCAATAAGGATATCTCTTCCCGGTTTGTGGAATCTATCTAGCCTGTCAATCAAAGGTGCGCAAAATGCATAATGGTGGAGAAACATAGAGGAGGGAGCAGAGAGGGAGGGGGCTGTTTTAGTTGTTTTGTTTTAGAACTGTTCTCTTTCCCACTCTTTTCTACTCTCTCTCTCTCTTTGATCAACTGCTAATGTATTGATGGCTTTTCAGCAATTTAAGGCCTCAATGTGAGTTGCTGACATGAAAATCAATAGCAGGATTGCAACCTATGCACTGTGGTCTTTTTTATTGATATTGTGTTGCCCGTTCATAATGACTTTGGACAGAATCCAACATTTTCTTGTCATGTTGAAATGATTGTTCTTGTTAACCCATCTGAAATACTGCCCTGTGGAATTGCCAGATAAATGTTTGCGGTTAGCATTTTTACTCTTTCAACAATCTTCTGTTCAGGTATGGCGAGAAATTAGACTAATTCTGTTAATATGACATGAAGTCAAATCCATATTTTCCCGCTTCTGCCGTACTTAACGACATTAGAGGATTTACCCAGAGGTGTAGTGTGTATGTGTGTGTGTGTGTGCGTGTGTGTGTGCGTGTGTGAGTGTGCGTGTGTGTGGGCGGGCCAAGAATTCCAGCATGATGTTCCTTGACTTCGCACACTCAGTCCATATACTCACAGTACCGTAACATCACAGCCAAGCAGACACATTTCAGCACAAGAGCTTGGTGTACGTGTTGATAAGCTTCCTTGTGGGGTCCTCCCATGCTTTAAAACACAATAAGACCTTTGTTATGCAAAGTTCCCGCCCTCCAGTTTGTGAAAGGTGTGTAGACAAAGGAGAGGCACGTAAACACGCAGCCCCAGGGAGACATAGAGCAGCAAGCCTGTCTCCAATGTCACCTCCGCAAAATGTGTTTTGCTTATTCACCACAACTGCCCGGCCGCTTCCAGCAATTACAACCACTCCTTCCACTTTGGGGTACTTAGAGTCGCCATGAGGCAGCTGACCTTTTGAGGGGAGGCTGACTCTGTGATTTAAACAGAGTCAGCCTCTCTCTCTCTCTCTCTCTCTCTCTACCTTGCACCTCCCTCGCCCCACATGATTAACTCTGAGAGCGGTGCTTCTTCGCACGGCACATAAAATATACAATGGCCATTACTTTGCTGACCTTCCAGAGTCCTGGGCCAATATATTTAGAATATAAAAAATGAATATGTGGTTGCAAATCATCGCCAATGATGCATCCTTGCTGCTTTGTGTCCCTGTTCGGGTGGAGGAGAGAGCATCGTAGGAGAGGCAGCGGAGGAGCAGGACCCCCATACTTGGATGTCTTTCATTATTCAAAGTGATTTCCATGTAGGATTCTGCTTAGCTTGTGGACACTAATGAATTGCTCATGGATTATCTGTCGTCAGTCCTTTGTTTGTTTACAGTGGGGGAAATGTATTCTCAGCTTCTCTTAGCTAAATGAACAAACAAACTGAAACTTGTGAACTGCTCTGATCCCTATAGAGATATATACAGACCAAACCAAATATGAAACACAAATCATTTGAGACACTTTTACCAATGTTTAATGAACGTACGAGTTGGCCGCTTTCATTATACATTAAGGCTGAGATTGTAATTTGTGTTACCTCATCAATGTACACTAAATACATGTCTTCTGTAGTTTAGTTATCCAGTTGAGTAGAACTCCCCTGCTCATAGAGATGATTTGATTAGATATTTGAGACATTTTATATATTGGGGTTCAGAAATGCAGGAAGATATAGCAATGTGCATATATATGCATATGAAAGATTATCCCAATAGAAACGTCCAGTCCAGAGTTGAACTCTGTTCACTAGAAAGATACTTTTAAGGAGAAGAATATTGAAGGAGTTTTTGAACATACACAGGACTATATAGTCCATCCATCCATCCATTTTCTTCTGCTTATCTGGGGCCGGGTCACGGTGGCAGCAGGCTAAGCAGGGCTCTCCAGGCCCCCTTCTCCTCAGCAACACTCTCTAGTTCTTCCTGGGGGATCCCAATGCGTTCCCAGGCCAAATATATATATATAATCCCTCCAGCAGGTTCTGGGTCTGCCTCGGGGTCTCCTCCCAGTCGGACGTGCCCAGAAAACCTCTAAAGGGAGGCGCCCGGGAGGCATCCTGATCAGATGCCCAAACCACCTCAACTGACTCCTTTCGATGCGGAGGAGCAGCGGCTCTACTCCGAGCTCCCTCCGGGTGTCTGAGCTCCTCACCTTATCTCTAAGGCTGAGCCCAGCCACCCTCCGGAGGAAACTCATTTTGGCCGCTTCTATCCACAATCTCGTACTTTCGGTCACTACCCACAGCTCGTGACCATAGGTGAGGATTGGAATGTAGATTAACCGGTAAATCAAGAGCTTCGCCTTCCGACTCAGCTCCTTCTTCACCACAATGTACCGGTACAGCCCCCGCATTACTGCAGACGCCGCACCAATCCGTCTGTCCATCTCCCGCTCTCACTCGTGAACAAGACCCTGAGATACTTGAACTCCTTTGCTCGAAGGCAGTAACTCACTCGCAACCCGGAGGGAGCACTCCACCATTTTCCAGCAGAGAACCTTTGCGTCAGACTTGGAGGTGCTGACTCTCATCCCGACTGTTTTACACTCGGCTGCAAACTGCCCCAGTGCATGCTGGAGGTCACGCTCTGATGTAGCCAACAGAACTGCATCGTCTGCAAAGAGGAGGGATGCAATTCTGAGGTCCCCAAACTGGACACTCTCCTCACCTTGGCTATGCCTTGCGTCTGTCCATGAAGATCACAAACAGAATTGGTGACAAGGGGCAACCTTGGCGGAGTCCGATACCCACTGAGAACGTGTTTTGTGCCGAGAATACGGACACAGCTCTCACTTTGTTTGTACAGGGACCGAATGGCACGTACCAACGGCCCCGGTACCCTATACTCCCGCAGTACCCCCCACAGGATCCCCCGGGGGGCACGGTCATAAGCCTTCTCCAATCTACAAAGCACATGTAGACTGGATGAGCAAACTCCCATGCCCCCCCCCAACAACCCTGCAAGGGAGCTGGTCCACTGTCCCAAAGCCAGGATGGAAACCACATTGAACCCTCTGGATTCTACAGCTAAAACAGAGTTTACTTCTGGGTTTCGATATGTTTCTCCCATACAAACGGATAATTGATTGACGTTTCACGTTGACGTGGAGAATGGCACATGACCGATTGCACCGATGCATACCGATTGCAATTTAATTTATTTGCTGTTCATTTTTAAATATGTAGCCCTGTATGATGCTACACATTATGGTCAGCCATAGTTCAGTAATGTTCCTGTTAGCAACATGCAAATGAGCACTGCCACACTAGAAGTAAAGAACCAGGCCGAGATTTCCGAGAGCTAGTAGTCAGAAAAGGGCTTTGCTAGGACAGGGTCTTTAAGGCATATGGATACCGTGGGGGCAGGGGGGGTATTGACTCATCAATCGTTATTCTCAATCGCTGTGCTGAGCTAGACTCCACCTTAGTTCGATAAAGCAGCAGTTCTATCTTTGGTCTGGGTGTGCTGTAGCGACCACAGAGATTGATTGCTAAGCCTTTGTCACTGCTGTGACCCCCCGGGAGGCCTAGGCACCACTCATGTCCTGCAATCATTCTGGTTGTTTATGAAATGGAAAATGAACAAAAGAGAAATTAGACTATACTCATTGTGTTAAAATGTAATGGGTTGTGCTGGTGTATGGGTATGACTTTTATATACAGTTAGATAATTTGATAAACGCTGCGTTGAAATGCAGTAGTGAAGATAATTACCACTGACTGAGAAGTGAGACGGACATTGTACATATTTTCCATGGATGAATGTTTGTATCTTTACTTTGTGGCTCATGCATTTCATTTAGCTATATATATATACTTAAGGCAGTGCAGGAAATAAGGAGACAGAGTAAGAGAGTGAGAGAGAGAGAGAAAGAGAAAGAGAGAGAAGGAGAGAGGGACAGGGAGAGAGGGAGAGAGAGGACAAGAATTCTCTCTCCTTCAAACTTTATTCATCAATATAAGAAGTAGCTTCTGTTCTGAGAAAGTCAAAATGTACATACTGTGAATTGAAATTTGAAAAAACACATTAAAATACAACAAATATTTAACCCAAATATATAACCCTAACTCTTTGTTGTCCCATTGTCATAATTCACCAACCTTTAACCACATAGCATTTTGCACAGCTCTAGTAATAAGCCCTGTGTGAAAACAGAGCAGAAAACACGCAGGCTTTGGCTACCTGTACAAATATGTTAACCCCTATCCATATATGTCCTGTCAGATCGATGGGCGACAACACTCTCCTCCCCCACCACCTCCTACACCCAGCTTGCACCCACAATGTCCTTGTCATGCTTTACATCAGTGAAAGGCAGCCAGCCTAATGGAGAAATCCCCATAATGAGCCTTTTTGCCTTGGAGGCCTTCCTCTCAAATAGCCATTAAAATGCCCCTGCACTGTGATATTACCTCATGGAGAGGCGGAAATTGGAGGAGGCAATGGATTGGGCAGCAGGCAGATTAGAATGCTGGGTGAGTTGATGAGATTGCCTGTCAAGGTGTCATTCGTTTCGCCGGGCTGAGATGTGACGCCCCATGAGAGCAGGTGGCAGGGCGTTGACCGCAGGAAGTCCAAACAAAGACAGGTCATTTAAAGACGCCCAACTTCTGCATGCTGCTCTCTCCTTGAGGAGCAACCTTATCATGGTGCTTTGTAAAAAGCTAATATTATAACTAATATTCTGAGGGTTTGTGAAATTAAAACAACATTTAAGAATGCGTATAGAAAATGAAATGTTTAGCACACAATACATTGAACCGACAAAAAGAGTCAAATTCCCCTATAAAAAGACAATGCCAAAGACAAAGCGTAGTTACAAATAGAAGTATTGCTTAAATTAGAGCATTCCTGGCAGAAGCTCTCTCTCACGTTAGCATAGCACCAGGGCGCCCATGCAACACAGAGAGCCACTTCATTTGGCGGTCGAGGGAGACGATGCACTCGGTTAGGGTTAGGGTTAGAGACACTGATTGGTGTCATCGATGTCATCTGCATCTCCTCCCTCACTCACTGTGACTCCAGTGTGTCCCAGTGGTCCCGGACCAATCTCATATATACCTGACCTCATATGGTGCTCCCTCTGCAGAACAACAACTCAACTCAAATGCCACAAACACCATTTGAGTTCATTCACGGACAGGGACAATAGTGGAGCACAGATCTGCTTTTCTGTCTGGCCATTTTAATCCATACAGATAAACCCAGGTGCTTCACTTCTTCCTATGAGTGACATCATTGTTATCATTGTCATAGCAGATCCAGCATGCAAGGACACAAGAGTGGAAGGCAGAGGGAATCACAATAATAGCATATTCACACCAACACACCAAACCTCTCCCCAACTCTCTCTCTCTCTCCAATTATCTCGCTATGCAGCCTCTATGCCCTCAGCTATTGTACATTATTGCTCCATGGTTTGAGATATACAGGTTTATACACGTTTGTACAAGTATGGACAGGTTTACATCGGTCTGTACTGGTTTATAGGTGTTTATATAGGTTTACACATATCTGTACAGGTGTATAAAGGTTTATACAGATTTGTACAGGTATATACTTATATATGCTTATACATATTTATACAGGTTTATTAGATTAGATTAGATTTAAATTACATTCAACTTTATTGTTATTGCACAGAGTATGCATACCAGTACAACAAAATGCAGTTAGTATCTAACCAGAAGTGCAAAAGTAGCAAAAGTGGTAACAAAACGGTAACAGTAGCAGTATGAGCAGAATATACAGAGAATAGTGGTTATTATAGTGGTTTATACAGATTTCTACAGGTCTATACAGATTTCTACAGGTATGTACAAGTATATGCAGGATTGTATAGGTGTACATACGTTTGTACAGGTTTATACAGTTTTGTACAAGCTTGTACAGGTGTATACAGGTTTATACAGGCAGGTTTGTACAGGTATATACAGTTATATTTGTACAGGTATGCAGGTAGTTTTTTTCAGGTATGTACAGATTTGTATAGGTTCGTATAGTTTGATCAGGTTTGTATAGGTTTATATAAGTAGATTTGAAAATGTATGTACAGGTTTGAGCATGTTTGTACAGGTAGGTATGTACAGGTGTACACAGGTGTGATCACATTTGTACAGGTCGGTATGTACAGGTTAACCAGGTGTATACAGGTGTGTGACTCATGAAGGCTCTGAGGAAGGGTGTGGCATGCAGCACTTTTGAAATCCTCTCCAGTGGTATAAGCCACACTGAATGGATGGGTTATCATTGTTCTGCAGCCCCGATAATATGTGTGGTTAATATTATGTGTGTGTGTGTGTGTGTGTGTGTGTGTGTGCGTGCATGTATGATGAACACGTGCACCATGAACATGTATATGTTCTTACTGTGAGGGGCACCCGGAATGTTCCAGATTATCTCTTCCAGCCTCGTTATTGGATTGTATTAGGAGAGCGGACAGTGTTGAGAAGAGGAATGCATTTAAAATAGAGACTAGATAATAGGAAATGACAAAATCTCACTTCATAGACTATTGAACAGCAGGGTAAGCGAAGGGCTGCGAAAAGGCAGGAGGAATAAATGGAATGCTAAATAGGAAGGAGAGAGAGAGAGAAAGAGGGAGAGAAATTGGAGCGCAGGATTTTGGTGTCAGAAATTCAGGTTGAATCGATTGTTTGATGTTAATAAAGCTGCACTGGGCTCAAATTTAGCAGGAGTTGTTCATTAAGGGGATCGGCTTAAGGAATTGCCCCGTTGATGCAGAGAGAGGTGGATGGCACCGCTGTTGACCAATATGTGGAATAGAAAAGCACTCAAAAGTCCCCCTTTGACACTATGACTGCTTTTGTGTTATTAAAAACCCAAATGCCACAATCTTGACAGACAAGATGAACATGATTACATGGACGGCATTTGGAATAGCATATTTAATGTCTTACTTACACATACATAGACTAAATACTCTTCCTACTGTTGTACTAATACTACATACAACATTTAGAGACACATCTAATAGTTTTTTGTCATGCATTCTTTTTATGCAGCAATTGTCTAGTATTTCAGGGTAAACAAGATGTCCCCAAAATGTTCATCCCAGCACCAAATTGTAGACACAAATAAAACTAGCATCTCGTTATTTCCCTGCAGGCACATTCACAAACACCTTATTTTCAGCTTGATGCGTGTTATTTACATCCAGATGAAACAACAAGGCTCTTTGCCTTTGCCTATGCTTGATTTAACCATACATTACCCAGCAGAACACAATGTGTATTTATAATCACCAGGTGCTCGGCCACAGATCTGCTTGCTCTCCCCGTTATCATTCCTTCCCCCTTATTCAAACAACAATTTGTGACAGGTGGAGGGATAGAGATTGCATTAATAATGAAATAGCAGCAGACAAGGTAACTGTGTGATGCTGTTGAAGAGGGTGGATACGTAGACTTATTATTATTTCACTGCTATTTATGGGAAGAGTACCACATCATTAAATGTTAAACCAAGTGCGTACCAATGAGGATGCCCTGCTGCAAATTTCAATGTGTTCTTTTTTCAAAGACAAGCCCTTCAGTTCCTGATCCCACCTCGGCAGAGACTTTGCCCATCTGCATTCACGCAGGCCCAAACAATAATTACCAAGGTGCCTGATGGGAAAAAATGAATGAAAAGGGACTCTCAATGTGATAATGTTCAATTTCCTTTCACACAGCCAGACTTTTATCGGCCCTGCCCCTTTTTTGCCGTGTTAGTTGGTGTGTGGTACAAGGGTCTTTGTGTGAGAGGGGTATTTCCAAGGCCATGGATGGATACAGAATATTGTGTTGGTGAAGGTTCCCTGCAGGTGTCAGTATGTACTTCATCGAGGCATTGTTTTGTGCTTGAGTTATCATCATCTTCACGAAAGTTAGTTAGTTATTTCACAATCACTTGCTCACTTGTTTGTGTGTAGTCACATCTGTGTGTAGACGATGAAGACTTTGATCCCATCGTCAACAAAGTCTCCTCGAGTTCCATCTGTCCTGGCTTTGTGCTCCACCTGTGCAGCGTCCCAAACTGGCGCCAGATCTTCTTTAATGAGGAAATGTATGAGTTGAATTATTCAGCCGTCGTTTGTTTGCTTTTATAAAGCCACTGGTTGTTGTAACGGCCGTTCCTTCTTCTTGTCAACGCCATCCTCTGCGTTCTGACTGGACGTACTGCACGCGCCCACATATTGTTCTCCAGTGTAGTCGTAGTAGCCTTTGAGGAGAACATATGATAGAATAGAATGGATTTGAACATTTATTTTCCTGAATCAACCATATCAGGTAAATAACTGGTTAGCTGTTTGTGGCAGTAGCTCTTTCCACGTACCACTAAAGTGTCTTTTTCCTGGGCTCCTCCAACACAAATACCGAGGTAAATGGTGATTTATTGTAAAGGTGCCGTTGTTTTTGGACAGAGAAGGTGGTACACAACTAGCATGCGAGTGCTCTTCAGAGTGTGTGTGTGCGTGCGTGTGTGTGTGTGTGGTTTAACCTGTGGTCATTGATCATAGGTGTGAAGCCTCACCCAGAACCAGACTAGTCAGCCTGACTGGGGCCAGATGAGGCTGCTTAAACAAGACACCAAACACACACACTCTACACTGTTGGAATCGTGTAATGTTTGCTACTAAATAAAATGATGATTATTATTAGCTAAATAAATGAGTGTTCTTTAATTCATACACACATGTTTTGTAATCCCTTACTTTTTTGCTGAACTTAAATACTAATATTCTTATTGCTATGCGTTTTATTAAATTGTATATATCTAAAATGTTATTCCTTTTACTCCATTGAACACAGTTGGTAAATGTTAGCTAACATAGTGAATGTTAGTTTAATGTTTGTATAATGTAGTATATTTGTTGACTTGTTTTATTCTTGTTAGCATTGAGTAGATGTGGTGTATAATCAAGTTAATTGTTTTTTGTTATTGTTTTCCTATCAATTATTTTTTACCTCCCCCACGCACTGTACTCTACTTGAGGTAGAGTACAGTCATACAGGGCCTGGAACCATTCCAGAGCAAACTGGATTATGTCTCCTGTGGTTATTATGTTGAGTGTTTTATTATTTCCTTACGTGAGGCATAATATGATTATTTAGCGATGACCCTTTGTTTAGTTTCTGTAATGTTCTCCCAGTGTTGTTGTGTCCATGAGTTCATTAACGGTGCATTAGGACTTGTCATGCACAACAAAAACACTGCCACTTAGCATAGTCCTGCGCTTGCTTGCGTGTCAGTCATGTTTTGTCTGCTTGCAAACTGATACCATATCTTGATGTATCCATGTAACAACAGAATAGAATAGAATAGTGAAATTAAGACTTGAGAAGTAATTGAGAAATATTTTTTTACATTTGACTATTTAGTAGGCCTATTAAATGTATAGTTTGTATTTATATTTACTAGCCATTAAGGAACATGCATTTTTGTCAGAAGTCACTCAAGTCATAGGTTTATTGGCATTTACTGCATGACATGGTAATACACTTTAATTTGACGGTATGGTTCCACTCTTTTTGGGTCCTCCCTGCTGTTATGAAACAGATACAGCATACTAATATTTGACAACAGGAAGCACTATACAACCATGGTATTTTCATGATGGTTCATTTAAACAATGGCTTTGGTATTTTATTTGTTTATTTTATTTTATTTGTTTGAAATGTGTGTACCTGCATATCCCTTCAATAATAATAATAATAATAATAATAATAATTGAAAAGGTTGGTCCTAAAAATTCCTCCTGCACCTTTTTCTTTGTACTGAAATCACTCTCAATCTCAACTGATGTGCTGATGTAAAGTGATGTGCTGATGTAAAGTGATGTGATGATGTAAAGTGATGTGGTGATGTAAAGTGATGTGATGATGTAGGGTGATGTGATGATGTAAAGTCATGTGATGATGTAAAGTCATGTGCTGATGTAAAGTGATGTGATGATGTAAAGTGATGTGCTGATGTAAAGTGATGTGATGATGTAAAGTGATGTGCTGATGTAAAGTGATGTGATGATGTAAAGTGATGTGCTGATGTAAAGTGATGTGATGATGTAAAGTTGCTGGTGATGTCATCGGACTGGGGGGTCACAGGAAAGACGAGCTGGATCCCTTCATACTCATCGCCATGAAAATAGGTCAGAGGGAAATAGGGTAAAGGATGGAGCAACTCCTGCTGCATCTCTGGCCGCTTTTAGACATGTTATCACGGGAGAATCATCAGCCCTCTGCTCCTTCTTCATCGAGGACTACACCGAGGACAAACTTATGACTTTTACATATTTATTTTGAGCTGTGCCAAAAACACAGCTGAGAAAAAATATTGAGAATATTTTATACAAGATTCTTCCATTCACATAATAATAATCTGTACACTGTATGCCTATAGACGCAATGGGTATGGATACGGTATATGGAATCTTTTTTAATTTGTCATTGAAATATAAAGTATAATATGATATATATATGATACATTGTGTTCCAGAGCAAAGCACAGCAACCTCCCGCTGTATAACAGTAATATATATTTTCATGTGATATTTTCTTTGCGCCAGGTGATGCAGGTCAACCTGTCGGAGAGCGACCACGTGACGTTTGCGGACGTGGGCGTTGCCGGTGATGTCATACTGGCCAACGGGTCCATCCTCACCAAGGGACTGGTGGTACGAAGCCGGAGCAACCGATTCACCATCCAGCTCAGTAGCCAGAGGCCTTGGAGCGGGTTACTGCATCTGCACTACCATGGTAGGATGCTAA
The DNA here is from genome assembly GCA_900312585.1 of Malacocephalus occidentalis. Classification (NCBI taxonomy): domain Eukaryota; kingdom Metazoa; phylum Chordata; class Actinopteri; order Gadiformes; family Macrouridae; genus Malacocephalus; species Malacocephalus occidentalis. The sequence goes on from OMOU01091144.1 coordinate 29,157, forward strand.
CCGTGAGGACACATGCTAACCACGAGGATGCATGCTAACCACGCATGCCGTAGATCATAATATTCAGTACAAGAAAGTATCAAATGTTGTAGAATATTAAATCAACCATTTATTTCAGTACAGCTAAATACCAGCCACGGCATTCATGATTTAAACAAAGATAAATGATGATCCACATCTTAAGCTGCATAAGAATTTAGAATTTAACACAGGGGCATGTTTAAACAAATCCTTGTCCATATGAATTCTGATTGTAAATCATGCTCTATGGCTTCCGTAGTTACCATATTATCCTATGTTATGAAGACTTTGTGCCATAGAAATAGCTGTGCATATGTATAGATATACATATTTGTTCTACTTCTACTCATTCGTTTGGTAGGTTCAGTTCGTTAGGTTGGTCAGTTTTGTGTTGCAACACCAGGAAACATCAGTCAAAGCGAAGGATAAATGAACAGACATATAAGGGAAGGGGAAGTATTTATCTTTGCCAAAGATATATACAGCTATGTAGTCAAACACAAGCACTGCCTACAGTAAAAAGTGCCAATGCTGGACAATATCCTCCCTTTATTATCATGTTAAAAATACACTTCTTTAACAGGCTATTTGCCACTACTCAGTTCATCTATACATTTGAATGATTGAGATGCTGACAAAGCTCTCCTGAATCAAATAAAGACGGCTTCCTCCTCCCTTTGTGGGCACTACACTTTGAATGACCCCCTGTCTGCGACTATTAGCCTGCACCGCCAATCCAAAGAATGTTCAGGGAACGCTGCTGCATGAATGTCATTGGTGAGACATCAGGACACGCGCACCAAGGTGAGGCTCGTGAAGAATGAGCCTCACCGGTGTGTGCCTGACTGGAAGACTGCAACGCACATTCCTATCTCAGGCCCATGAGAAACGATGTGTACTACCATCACCGCCACCACCACCACCACCACCACCACCAACTCAGTGGGGATGGATTCTGTCTTGGTCCCAGTTGTTCCCTATAGCAACCCAATCACATTTCATTTTTGGGGAGAAATATCCAGAAACACGACGGCATTCACTCTCACTGGGTGGTATATCTTTGACAAACAGCAGCTAACTGGCTGTATATACGCGACAGCTGCTGTCCACTGCGTCACCCTGCAGCTATAGCTTCCTGTGTTAAATGCTGCCTATGCACACGTTTCATGTATCTACGCAACCAGGATAACTCATTCAGTACTTCCTCTGGATAAGAGCTACATACATTTTACATGACACTGAGTTTCACTGGGGTCCCTGGCTTAGTGTTGGCTAATGGATCCACTTGCCAAATTAGTTTGTAATTAAATGGTAATTATGAAGACACGATTGGCGCCGTGATGCCCTCTTGCTACATCTGAATTAGTGTTACATGAGAGGCTTCAACAACAGCATGCTGACATAACTCAGGTATGCAAATTCATTGGTTTAGATGGTGGAGATATGAAGTATTTGTTATGGGAAAGATCTCTTTTTGGAATAGAAATGTTAGACAATGTTAGACAATCACTGATGAAGCTATTGTGTTATTCATGGTCTAAATCATGTTGAAGCTGTGTGTGTGTGATTTCCATAGAAACTCACAAGCACTCGTACGACAGACCATGTTGTTGCTTACCAATTTTCCGACTGTGGTCGTTGATGTTCTCTGAGAAAATATAAATAAATAAATCCCTTCACTTTTACAGAAACGCGTGCTTTAAATATGGCGACGTCAGGGGGACATGCAGGGAAGCACACAGGAACACTCTGAGGCCCAGGCTCATCTGCCAGTC
>OMOU01091146.1:0-19919 GCA_900312585.1 Malacocephalus occidentalis
CAGGATGAGATCTGATAGGTTAGGGTCTGACCTGAAGGGTTAGGGTTAGACATGAAGGGTGAGGGTTTAAGACATGAAGGGTTAGGGTTTAAGACATGAAGGGTGAGGGTTTAAGACATGAAGGGTGAGGGTTTAAGACATGAAGGGTGAGGGTTTAAGACATGAAGGGTGAGGGTTTAAGACATGAAGGGTTAGGGTTTAAGACATGAAGGGTGAGGGTTTAAGACATGAAGGGTGAGGGTTTAAGACATGAAGGGTTAGGGTTAGACATGAAGGGTTAGGGTTTAAGACATGAAGGGTGAGGGTTTAAGACATGAAGGGTTGGACAGGCACAGACTCGCCTATAGTTGGCGCCTCTGCTAACTTTTCACAATATGATGACAGTGTGTGGGTCCGTTCATGTCAGTATCTACATTCAATTTGACAGGAAATATAGGCTCATATAGACTTGCAGTATATAATATAGTCCTATATGCAATATAGACTAACATACTACAGCATAATAATTCATATAAAACATTGGACAAATCAAAAGGGGTGAGGTCTCTGCGGAGAGGGAGATGTCCTGCCTGATGCACTGTAGGCTCATCTGATCACGATGAACCTCTTTTTTCAGAGTGGTCAGAGTTGAAAATATCCTTTCATAAATGCGTCACCGCCTTTCTGCCAGAGGGGGGGGATACATGGATGAGGTCCAATCCCCCACTTGCATATGCCGCTGCTTTTATCACTCACGGAGCGGCAGGGATGCCTGGAATGTGACGCAGCTGGAGCGAATGAGTGCAATTAACGCTGTATAATGACACCTGTGCACTCCTCCTGCAGGGCTGGACACGACAGGCGAAAGAGGACCGGAGGGACTTCACCCGCCAACCCACTCTGGACTCCCGCTAACCAGCGGTCTGCCACAACGGACGAGATTATTTTTAATTCATGCATCTGAGTTAAACGCGTTACAGCGAGTTTTGTGGTGAATTAAAACGAACATTATTTTGGAAGCAGACGTGGCTTTGTAATGAAAGACATTGTTACAGAGTGCTTGAAACTTGTTCTATTAACCCAGCAATTATAAATGCTTGAACTTGCTCTATTCTAATCTTTATGTACCACCAGTGATATATTGCTGTCTCTTTCGACAAATGTACTTGTAATTCGCAAATGCCCTAAATGTAAATGTAAATAAGTGAATAAGTTGTGGTGAAGGCTAGTAAAGCATGTACGTTAATATGTAAAAATTGCCAAGATATTCATGCAGGTGTGCGTGTGCGTGTGCGCATGTAAAACACACTTTATTCAAACTCCATAGAAACTAAATAACTCACCAAAACCATTGTTCCAACAACCACCAACTTGGTGGCAATGCAAAAGTGTTGGTTTGTGTTTGTTCTAATCTTCTCATGTTTCCATTCTACTAATGCCCTAAAGTCTTCCAAGACGCCAGTAAGGGCTTACGTGGTGCAGAGCTGTAGTTATGTTCTAGTGACAACTTAAAGGAATGCATTTATGTATTAGTATTATTATTTTAATTTGTAGTTTTAGCTTGTCTGTACCCTTTCTTTAATGAATTACTAATTCAATTCTTTATGAATTCATGTTAGTATTTTTGGTATTTCAGGAAATGTTGAACCCCAGATATTATGGCACATAAATGCACTAAATGTGATTAGCAACCCAAGTCACTGCAGGTCTGGCAGTGTCAACTGCTGGATCCTGACCGAGGATGGCCTCTCTGTTTGCGTCACTTAAACCTTTTGTTTCAGCGCTTCTGTTTTCAGTCAACATCACCAGACTTGGACCACGGATTTCTCCCATTAGGTCCCTGCTGAATACAGGGAACAATACACATTTCCTGTGCAGGAAACTAGACACTGGTTGGTTTCCGGTGAGGGTTGGACTCCGCTTCCTGTTTTGTTAAGATATTTATAATCCGATATTAATTATATTACATTCATGTATATTTCTACAGTGGCCTGTCTACCACATGGATTTGAGTTATAAAAAGTAGTAGTACTTTTATTTTTTTTGTGTCTTTTTCACCTATTGCATTGTTCATTTTCACCGTTCATCTGTTCATTTCTTTAAAGGTAAGCTGCAACATTTTCTATATTATAATATTTATCTTTTTTGCACTTGTAAACTGGCTACCGTGTTACGGTAATGTCCTACCTCGGGGTTGTTTTGTTGAGTGTCCATATTTTCCCTATGTGAGGACTGCGGTGCTGTTGTTCCATATGTTATTTGCAGCTGAATCTTATTGTTTTGTTTTTATGTGACAATGTGTGCAATGTTCTTCAATAAAATTATGTCCATGAGAGTTTTATTTTAAGAAATAAAGGACTGCCTCTATTATAAGCCTGCCTCCATTCATTCATTTCTGACCAATCAGGGTATCTCTTCTCTGATTGATTCAGGGAATGCCTGTCAATCACATAGAGCTTAGCTTCACCACAGGTGTGTGAATGCAATACTTCTCAATGGCAAAGAAACTTAGGGAGGGAGCATTTTCAGAGTGATTTTTTCAAAACAATGCTCTCTTTCTGACTCTCAAGGCTCTATATCCCATTTAATTCATGATTGTTTGACTGAGAGAATTTCAATGTCTCAGAACGACGAAAATTTAGGGTACAGCCCTACGCTATTGCTTGCCTCTTTCTTGGAAGCACTTCCCCCTCCACAAAACGTTTATTGTGGGAAACCCTGGTTAGCCTTGAAAGGTTAGACCTGAAATGTTAGGGTTAGATGTGAAGCCATAGGGTTAAAGACCTGAAGGGTTAGGGTTAAAGACCTGAAGACATGATGCGCTGCCCAGCCGATGAGGAGGCTAGCCACGAAGCACTCTGAGATGGGCTCCACCACTGTACCCGGTAGCATGTTGATACGTAGCTTGGCCCATCTAGAAACACAACACAGCTAGTTAGCTTAGCCCTTCTGGAAACATAACAAGACAGCTAGTTAGCTTAGTCAACCTAGAAACAGAACACTGCTCGTTAGCTTAGCCCTTTTAGAAACGCAACAACCCAGCTAGTTAGTTTACATTAGATTTACATGAAGACACTTTTATCCAAAGTGATTACGTTTGTTGAAGGAGATCACAATATATTGCTGTGGTACATAAAATTGAACCCATCTTGAAACATAACAACAGAGCTGGTTAGATTTGCCTATCTTGAAACACAGATGAAGAGGACATATAGTCCAGCATACTGACTAACTTGTACACTATATGAGTTTGTGAGCTCATCCTTGGGGGGGGTTTACCTGATCATTCGTGACTGGAACTGACCAATGGAGTATGAGCCCGAGTTCTGCATCGCGACCTGAGTTGCCATGGCAAACCTCCAACCTCTTTAAAATAACAAAAACAATAAAAATACAAAACAATGCAAGTTGCTATACTGTAATTACAAGTTGAATGTTGAATTGTTTTTTTAGCAATGAGCGAACCTAATACAGTGGAAAACCACTTCTAGTGATCAAAGTAATAGTGAGCAACTGTTTATATGGCTCAAAAAGCTTGGGAAAGAATCATTCCTATACAAATGCTGTTTAAATATTTCGCTGATAGTAATCAAGGAAACTTAATTTGAGGTATTTGAATACATGACAACACATGACATTTTTGTTTTACTAAGGAATGTATTCTTGGTAATTCAAGTTTTTTTTTGTCTGGCTAGATCAGACAACTAAGTGATCTAGTGGTATAATAGGGCCTCTATAATATTGGCCACAACAATTACTGCCAATTTATATCATATATAATAAAAAACGTCCATCTTGTGCAGAACGATGCTGCTAGACTCGTAACTAGAACTAGAAGATTTTAACCACATTACTCCTATTCATGAGTCAAGATTCACATACACATACAGGGTATGCAGTGAAATGAAAAGTAACCCTAACCCTAACCCTGGTGAGGATAGACTTCACAGTCTTGGATATGACTGTGAGCATGGGAGGGGCAAGTATGTCTACATATATATCTATGTAGACTTATGCACTCTGTAGATTCAGTATATTCCCTGTAGATTGTGTACATTCTCTGTAGATTCTGCTCATACTTGCTTACTGTTTCACTGTTACTACTACTTTTGCAGTTCTGGTTAGATGCTAACTGCATTTCGTTGTACTAGTATAAGTACTCTGTGCAATGACAATGAAGTTGAATCTAATCTAAACATTCACATGAAGGAGGACGATCAACAGCATGAACAATATTAATATTCAACTGTAAACATCTATTTTTGCTTGCAATACTATTGCATGTCCATTATGACGCACTCTGAACCATCCCCAGGTTCTCAAGATGTCTTCCTCACTGATTAAGGGGGTTTATTCTTGTCCTTTGGTGGTTAGGGGGTGTCATAATGATATGGCCTGTGAAGCCCTTTGAGACTGTAATTGTGATTAAGGGCTATACAAATAAAATTCACTTGAATTCCTGAATGGCTAGAGCATACGAGCTGCATATGCGGGACATGACTGTGAGGAGATCCCCCATATGTGTGAGTGTGAGTATACCTGTCTGCAATTGCTTTAGCCATGAAGTAGTCCTCAGCGATGTACTGAGCGAAGGCCCCAAGGCCACCGGCCTGGTCCAGTACGTCCCTCCTCATGAGGCATGACATCCCAGTCACACATTTGATGCCCATCACGTTAGCAGACAGGTAGGAGCGAGGGTGGGATGTCCCAAAGTACACCTATATACATGATCAGAGGTGGGTAGAGTGGCCAAAAATTATACTCAAGTAAAAGTATTGTTCATTTTAAATAATAATGGCTTAAGTAGAAGTAAAAGTAGTAATTACTTGAGTATCTTTAAGTAAAAAAACGTGACTCCATTTCACCAATCAAACATCTGAGTGACAGAGCCAAAGCAGAGACCAGTCAGCCACTTTGGCTGAAGTCTCTCTTAGAAAATGAAACCAACAGAACGGGCATTGAATAAAAACGAGCACAATGTAGCAGAATATAATGGAGTAAAAGTAACATTTCTGCTTCACAAATATACCCGAGTAAGTTGAATTAAAAGTACTCTTAGAAGTACAAATTATTCAAAAGGCTACTTAAGTAAATGTAACGAAGTACCTTGTTATACATTTCATTTGGTATGCTGAATATGTGTACCTCTTGGACCCGTAAGGTGCATTAGGATAGATTTTTCTGTACACTAATAATTTTGGAAAACCTTCTAAATAACCACCAGTTCAAATCCAGTACATATGCTCTATGGAAATGCAGTTCTCAAATATATGCATATGTATGCTTTGGCCATCTTTAAATGTTCTGTGTCATGATGTGGTAAGCTAGGCTAACTTCAAACAAATGCATCCACTTACACAAAACCATTTTCTCTTCTTGCTTGTGTTTTTTGCCTACTTTTCGCCAATTCCACTGTTCAGAATGGCGCTGTGTTATGATGTGACAATAAAACACTTTCACTTTGATCCTAGAATGACAGGCCTAAGTCATTGTGATACGAACCTTTAGCCCTCTAAACCTCGCAAATATGCATCTATTTATATCAAATTGGATCTCTGCTGTCTAATCAGATGGCTTAAATTATAATAGTTTATTCAGCACCATTCACCAAGTATGTCACAGTGTGTGCTGTGTTTAAAGCTATTTCGAATGGCAGTGCATGGTTTTGACATTCAAATGGCCACAAAATGTGTGGTTGAGGTGGGATTCGAACCGCCTGCATAAGATTGCCTAGCTAACTCACCTGCTCCAGCGTAGCAGCGAAACCCTGTCTGTCAGCGACATATGGCAGGCCATGGACCAATCCCACCTTCTCTGTCATCTGATTGGCCAGGTCAGTCAGGGTGTCTGCTTTCACTGGAACACACATCTTAGCCCATCACATCTCCGCCTATTATGGCATTGCTCATCTTACACTGCATACTAAAACCTTGGCTGCAGCCTATATATATAGTATTCAATCTTGTAGAATTGCCCTCTACAACACGATCTGGCCCATGATGACTACAACAGGATCTGGCCCTTCCTTAGATAAAAAGCAGCGCCAGTCTTGGTCCAAGCGCTCATCGTCATCCGCCTTGAATATTGCAACTCCCTCCTTTGCAATGTATCCAGAAGGCCGCCTCACGCCTAGTCTTCGACCTATGAAAATTCTCCCATGTGTCCACACTCTTTCACAAGCTCCACTGGCTCCCGGGAATCGCTCGCATTAGATTCAAGAAAGTGGTACTGGCCTATAACGGTCAGTGAAACTGCCCTGCCTACCGCCAAGCATTAGCCAGACCCGATGAATCCTATCCCCTCACTGAACCTCAGCACTTGTTCGTATGGCACTTAATACGGCAGAATAGTACAAAATAGCGTTGTGTAGCACCCTACCCTAGCAACATTACTGATCTTATCCCAACTATTTTTCTGTCAATCTAGCAATTATGAATGCTTGAAACTTCTATTTCTAGTTCTATTCTAATCTTTATGTACCATCAGTGATATCACTCTTTTGACCAATGTTCATACTGAACGTCGATCTGGATAAAAGCATCTGCCAAAGTCGGCGATGCTCTGATCCTCTTTGGTAGCAGTAAAGGATGGTTGAATTACGAGTTTAATCAAAATAAAGTATGTCACATTAACACAATTAAGTCAGCCATTTTGTAATGTCCAACGAGGCAACACATTTGTTTACTCTCTCATACTGGCTGTCGCTCGAGTCGAGCAGTCGTTGATTATTTACATAAAGTTAGCCAGGCGTGTGCAGGCATAACTGTGTGACAGACCCATCATTGTCATGTTCCCATTTCATCAACAGGTGAAGCGTGTTCACAGGACGTTTAGTAGTACGGGGAGTGAGTGTGTCCGAACCTTTGATGCCGCTGTCACAGATCCAGACAAGGCCGTACTTTGCGCTCTCGTAAGCTGGCATCAGGTTGTTGATCTTAGGGTTGATGCCTACCTTCTTACCCCCTAGAAGACAAGGACACACAGACTAGGAGACAAGGACACACAGACTCGGAAGAAAGGACACACAGACTAGGGAACAAAAACAAAAGGATAGTATGGATAAATGATGTCATAGCTAGTGGGGATGGCTCTTGTGAAATGCTCCTTTTACAGAGATCCAGGAATATTGCAGTGAATTCAATCCATCATTAATGGCAGAACGCTCTGTGCTTTTACATAGAATGCCGGCCGTTTACTCATAGGGGTAATGGGATGAGTGATGTTTAACAACAGTACGCATTGTACACCAATAATAATAGATCAATATAATTGTAATAATTATCACATATACGTGGTTTTTGCTCGTGTTCCTCCCCTCATGCGTCAGTTAGTTTAACCCATTTAGTATCTAGTCTCCCTCATTGCGGGAGGCCACGTTTGAGTTCCATTATGTTGAGCTGTTATACAATGCTTGTTGTGATATTATCGTGACATTGTTTTTGTCATTTGTTTTCCCGCTACTTTTCCTGGCCTTCTGCCCATCACACATTACAATGGTGGGATGTGTGCACACAAGTAGTTCATGCTCTCACTGGAGAACTTGAAGAGATTGTATCGGTCATTCAAACACTGCTCACCTCTTCACTCAACATCAATCGGGCTTTGTTACCGGTTCCACCCCAGTTGTTCGAAAAACGGCTTGCAGTGAAATTGACGAGAGCCCCAATAGTGCAAAAAGCAAAGCTCCCCACCAGCACACGGTGAAAGAGAAAAAGAAATGCGCCCGCGAAGGTGACGTCAATGCCTGGTGTCTTGACGCATCGCCACGCACATGTGAGTGAATGTGGAGTTTGTTACTATTTATTAGTTCCTATATTTATATGTCCTAATGAAAAAGATTAACGAAGGCTCGTGGACGACACCACATTTTTCATCACGGACACTCGTGTGTTCCATCTAAGCAAACAAAATGTAGCTTGTTTATTAAACAAATCAATCACATTTGATCATATATATATATATATATATATATATTGTATTTAGTTCTATAATGTAGAATGAGCAAGAATACAAACGCAACACTTGTTTTTGCTCCAATTTTTCATGAGTTGAGATCCAAGACTTTTTCTACGTACATAAAAGGCCTATTTCTCTCAAATTGTGTTCACAAACTTGTTTGGCATTTTTGAGAAGTGTTCTCTTCACGGATGAATCCCGGCTTTCACTGTACCGAGCAGATGGCAGACAGCGTGTATGGCGTCATGGTTGGTGAGCGGGTTGCTGATGTCAACGTTGTGAATAGAGTGGCCCATGCTGGCGGTGGGGTTATGGTATGGGCAGACACATGCATATAATGCAACGAACACAGGTGCATTTTATTGATGCCATTGTGAATTCACAGCGAAACTGTGGCGAGATCCTGAGGCCCATTGTTGTGCCATTCATCCACCACCATCACCTCATGTTGCAGCATGATAACGCATGGCCCCATGTTGCAAGGATCTGTACACAAGGAGTGGAGCAACATTCCAGAGGCCACAATCAACAACCTGATCAACTCCATGCGAAGGAGGTGTGTTGCACTGCGTGAGGCAAATGTTGGTCACACCAGATACTGACTGGTTTTCTGACCCCCCCCCCACACACATATCTGTGAAATCCATAGTTCAGTGCTGAATAAATGTCTCTTTTCAAGATAAAACTGCACATTTGATTGTGACCAGCCTAAGGCACACCTGTGTAATAATCATGCTGTCTAATCAGCATCTTGATATTCTACACCTGTCAGGTAGACGGATTATCTCGGCAGTGTGCTCTCTAACACAGATTTAAACAAGTTTGTGAACAAAATTTGAGAGAAATAGGCCTTTTGTGAACATATAAAAAGTATTCGATCAACTCATGAAAAACTGGAGCAAAAATCAAAGTGTTGCGTTTATAATTTTGTTCAGTGTACAACTAAATACAATACAATAAAAGTGTGTGTAGTTCTGTCAGACACACGTCGCCATACGTGCAGATTAGAGTCGACAACTTTTATTATTAGTTTGTTAATAGTTCGCCTAGATACAAATGTTGCCTTGTCCTTCAAAGAATGTAAAATTTACAATGCATCTTCAAACATGTTTGAATGTATTACGTATATTCTTGTGTCGGACACACATTGCCATGCATGCAGAATAAAGTTCTAATCCATTGTATTTGTCATTATACATATACTTAATAATATTAAATCCAAAGCTAATCAAAAACATAACCTAGGCATTTCCCTGCGTAACCCCACAAACTAAAAACAATCCAGTCATTCTGTCTGGGCCATTATATCTACTAAACTTGGTCAGCCTAATAGGCTACATCGAGTTACAGTTCGGCTCATAAGGGATACAAGTGATAAATGCATATTTCTTACAATTGAAGACACATTTTTAGTAAACTACGGTGATTACAGTAAATGTGTGCTTTGTTGTATCATGGACACACATCTGAACACGTTATTATTGGTTCATACTGTATATAATTATAATACCGGTGTTGACTACCGTTGTAGGGCCTCCGCAACCCTGGTTCCCCAAGATCCTCCATTCACTGCCCTTTCACACCTTGTGCTGAGTGAACCATTAGTCTACTATTATGTTGCCATGTTTTCCATTGAGATGAAAGACTACCCCTGGTCTAACCACCAGGGGGCAGCAACTCGAAACCTGTCATTCGGCCCCACCCCTTCCTCGTCTCCCAGAAGGAGAGGCCAAGGGTCCGCCCAGTGACGTCGTCCCTGCGCGTTGTGTGACGGTAATTACCAGGTTATTAGACCCAAGAAGCTACGTTGAGGACAAGTCCCCTACCAGCTGAGCTGTAGCGCAAAACCCCCGCCTAGCCCCGTCTATGATAACCAGAAGCATCGGTTACGCAGTTGTTGTCTTAGGATAAGGGCAGCCGACCACCCGTTGAAATCCGACACCGACGAACCGCTCTGCACACCGTGAACGCAACACCGACGCTTGCCACCGAGCTCCAGACGCCAGAACGACACGTAACGAGACCCAGGGAGAAGAAGGTACCGCCTTCAATAAGGCTGACTACGGCTACGCAATGAACTGGACGAAGTTCATTGGGAGAGACAGAGGCGAATCCCCAGCAGGTGAACCGTACCCCATCGAAAAGATTGAGCCGCCTTCCGGTCACGTGACCAAGGTAGATATCTGGGCAGAGTTAGGTAGTGGAAGTGTGTTATGATGGTATGCTTACTCGTTTATTGATATTACCAAATGACATTGTAAACCTGTTTGATCCATGTATTCATTCTCGATCTGATGTTTGGAGAACCCATGTTAGAGCTTATCAGGGCCCCTTTTCTTTGCTCACAGTCTCCATCCCCCTTTACGACCTGGGTCTTTGGCTCCATACTGTTCTTTACCAAATCCCGTCCGTCCTGGAATTCCCTCCTGCCTGTTGACCTGGTGTTTTCTGCCTAGCCTGCATGCCTGCCTGTCTGTCTGCCCTTCCCAGTTCCCCATGTTTTATTCGATACTGCCTGGATTATCAGTTTTGTCAATACGTCCAATACAGCCTTTATTGTCATAAGGCTTCTCTTCTATTGTGTCTGCACCTGGGTCCAAGTCCAACATTAACATTTCAGAGTTTGAGGGAGGAACACAAACCTCCTCTTCTGAACTGTTTTTAAACCACAGACTAGCAGATGTTCTGTGTTGCAGCAAATGGAGACATTAATGATTATGCAGACTCTGTCAATGTTAGGACTTAGCCTAACCAAAAGCCCTCGGTTAATGGTAGTGTCCGTGCAAATCTAAAAGCACGGTCCTCTGCCTATAGCTCTAGGGGCCCAGAGGTCTTCAGCAGGTCCAAATATGATCTTCAGAGGGCCATCAGAGACGTGTCTGCTGGGACAAGTTGAAGCTTTGCTCTGACCCCAGATGCATGTGGTGTGGATTGAAAGCCATCAGACTTTAAAAGGGAAAAATAGCAATGATGCCCTGCCCGTCACCTTTCTCCCCGATGAGCTGAACACCCTCTACCCATGGTTTGAGATGAGGAGCACCACTGCTCACTACAGCAAGGTTAGCTGAGGATCAGGGCGACTGCACTCTCTCCCTGACCACGGCGGACGTGATGAGAGCCAAACCCACGGAAGTCTCCAGGGCCAGATGGCATTCTGGCAACTTCAGAATTCAAGTGTTAAAATGACCTAAAATTGCCCAACTAAACCACCCCAGGGGTCCAACCATATCAGGGTTCCATTCAAATTGACTCAATGGTGTGCTTGTAAAAGTTCCCTTAGTGAACTTCCTAAGTCTTGGTGTACTTGATGTCTAATATAAGCTTGTACCTTGAAACTCGTTCATCAGCTATATTTTGTTGTCTCACTTATTGTAATTCGCTTTGGATAAAAGCATATGCCAAATGTAATGTTAATGTAAATGTATGAGAGAATTTCCTGTATAGTATCATTGCACTTTATGGTTAGAGTCTTGGTGTACTTCCTGTCGAGTATAAGGGTATGAATAAAGTATGATTGTACTTCCTGTGTTGTAGTGGCTTTCCCATGTGGCCGGACGGTGGACCGGATCCAGCCCAGGATCGTTAAAGGACACGTCTGTCCCCGAGGACAGTGTCCGTGGCAGGTACCATACACACACGCAGGCACACACGCATAATGTATGTGTGAGTGTATGTGTGTATATCCGTCTTTTGAATGAAAGATCCCATGTCACTCATCACAAGTGTAGGTATGCTAACCCGGGGTCTTGGCCAGTCATTCCCACCCTAGCTCTTGTTTCAACATGGCCGCCTCACCATCATCCCCTGGTCTCCTGCATCATTGCATCATTATGTGTGTGTATGTGTGTGTGTCAGGCCCTCCTATTAGAAGGCGGGTTGTATCGCTGTGGGGCGGTGGTGTTGTCTGAGCGCTGGGTTGTCACGGCGGCACACTGCATCAGGAAGAGTGGTTATAACCAGTTGGAGGTCATAGCTGGTAAACACACAAAATGATACCCACACACACAACAGAATTTCACTTTTAATGTAAGTGTAAAATAGTGTAGTGAATGGCAGTTTGATAAGCGAGTTTATGATAAGTGGTGTGCATTTGGAGCATTCCTTTGGAGACGTTCGTTATTTAGGTTGTTTAAAAGATGGGGTCCAAAATTAAACTGTTGCAATACAAGCAAAAAGTGCATACAAGCAACCTATACTCACGTACCATAGTGCTAGTAGGATTACAACGCTGACTGCTGTCGAGATCTTATTATATACAGTCTGTTGTCAAGATGAATGATCAATACATACTGTATACCATAACTATGGATGCAGAGAGGATTGTTGAGAATCATAAAGAGGCTATGTAACTCAATACAATTTCTACACAATTTTACTTTGAAAACCACAGGCAAGCTGTGTTAATTGGATATAATAGGCATTGTGGTAAGAGCATGAAAGACGTGATTTCAAAACAAAAGCAATATTCTGTCCTCAATGTGTGTGCCTGTACACAAATTGACAGATAGCAAACATATTCCAAGAAAAGTCAGAGGCTGGAGTAAAGTTGACGGGTTTTTACTATAGTCGCCATTCTCAAGAAGGAACTTTTTTTGTAAAACTGAAATGATTGAAAAATAATGGCATTTACTGGATGCTATGTAAATAATATAATCCAAATGATATGTAAATAGCTGCACACAAACTGTAACCATCCTATGAACAATTCACATCAAGTTCACCAGCTTAAAACATGAATCAAAAAGGTACCGCCCTACTTACAACAGGAAAACTATCATAGTTTAACATTGGCAGTATTTTAATTTAAATAAACGAAATTACGATGAACTGTGATTATAAATCCAACTTACAAGTAAAGCTTTCAAAGGCACAAAAACAAAGGAGGAAACATTGTGTGGCTGGAGCTGCAAGCTGAACACCTGTAGCAAACACTCGATCTAGTGTTGTGTCGTTCACAAACGATTCGTTAAAAAGACCGAATCTTTTGGATGAACGAACTGAACTGAATCACTTACTGAAAACATCCGTTCATGTCTCAGTTCAGTTGAGCTCTCGAACAGATCTGATCTGTAGCGAGTGTGCAGGGAGGCGGAGGGACTATTCTCAGGGGACAAAACGTGAATCGTCCCCTGAGAACCAGTTCTGCTGTGCTGAACGAATCGTTCACGGGCCGGCGGGCGCCGACAGTGATCCGTTCACTGAAGGCTACTAGACAGTGAGTTAACATGACGTGATCCTGAGTGATAATCAGCGGCTCAAACTGCCAGAATCAGGCCCAGCAAGTTAAGAAGAAAGCCAATTAAGCAAAGATGCTGCGTTAACAAAATAATAATGCATTATTTCAAACAGCCACTAGGGAAACAAATATTACAGATAAGATTCTCATAGAACATGACAAGCAATGTTCTAGTGACGTGATAGTCAATAGTCATGTCAATACACGATGTGTATTGACATGAATTTAAAGAATCAGTCAGTCTGTGCGGTACAGTACAATCGTGCATTAAAAAACGAATAAATCAATCAATACATAAATAAGGAAATACAACAAAATATATTGAAATGAAATAATAGATACCATGAATAATAGTATTATAACTACCACCTGCAAACGGTATTTCACAGAAGAAATTGTCTTCAGAAATGGAGGCTTTGTCATTTAGATTTGGTCTTTGGTCTTTGGTCTATTGTATGTAATACATTTCCAAAAACCAATCTGTGTGTCACTTTCCCACAGAACATTTCCAGACCAATTTCTTTCAAATAGATAGCAGACTACCTAGTGTCACACAGACAGTATCAGGATATTCTGATGTGGAATTTTAAAAAAGCAGTGTAAAGTGTCATAAATCATATAAGGGAACATAATGTGTTCCCTTATTATTCCGATTTTTATTTCCAAAGACCAACTTCACTTCTAATAGCAGCAGACCACTTCAGAATGTCACTCAGACCATCTCAGGACATTGTGTTTTTATTAAGTGGAGTAAATTGTCATAAATGAGCTGTTCCCCACTATATTCAGATTGATATTAAAAATAAAGGCCCTGTTTCCCATTAACACCACCATTAGCACCCCTGATACATGGTAAATCGCCTGAGAGGGTTTCTCAAACAGTATCAGGACATTCTGAAAGCCCTGTATTATATCATGTTTATGCAGTTTTACCACTGTATTCAGATTGATATCAAAAGGAAACGCCTTGTTTCAAACACACAGACAAGCTGGACATGTGGAATCTGGTGTGGAATTTGGACAAAGCCTCAATTTTCAACGCAAACATTTTCTCAGAGATACAGTTTGCTGGTGATAGATATTAGAATGTTATTATTATTCATTGTATCTATTATTGAATATTTTTTTTGTATTTCTATTTTTGTCTTATGTATTGCTTAATTGATTCATTTATGATAAACTGCTTCCTTAAATTCAAATCACATTTGTTATCACGCCATTAGAAAGTCGTTTTTATTTTGAAATCAGCTCTTTCATGTGCTTACAGAAATGTCATTTTTTAAACTAATAACTAAAAAGTGGAATCTGGCTTGACCACAATGCCTTTCACTGCAGATCTTAGATAATTTAACCCATTCTTTTTTTCAATAGTAATACATTCATGTAAATTAACGCATTATTTTGACAACCATTATTTTGTTTCGTTGTTCTGTTGCTGTTGCTACTTAATGTCTGTCTGTCTGTTCAATGATCTGTCCGTTCCTTCCATGACATCACATCCTGTGTGTCCAGGGGAGCATGACCGTCAGCTGATCGAAGACACTGAGCAGACCAGGCAGGTCTCCCAGCTGTTTATCCACCCACACTACAACCGCACCTCCAGGGACTACGACATGGCCCTGCTGCTTCTCCACAAGCCCCTCTCCCTCAACCCCCTGGTGGTCCCCATCTGCCTCCCCCCCTCCGCTACCCCCTCCTTTTCCCGCACCCTGACCACAGTGCGCCTCTCCACCGTGAGTGGGTGGGGGCGCCTGGCGCAAGGCGGGCCCCCCGCACGCGTGCTGCAGCGGTTGGAGGTGCCGTGGGTGCCTCTCAGGGATTGCGAGGAGCGCTCGAATCACAGGCTGCAACTCACCACCAACATGCTGTGTGCCGGCTACCCCCAGGGGGGCCACGACGCCTGCCAGGGGGACAGCGGTGGGCCACTGGTCACTCGCTACAAAACCACCTGGTTCCTGACCGGTGTGGTTAGCTGGGGCCACGGCTGTGCCCGACAGCACCTCTACGGGGTCTACACCCGGGTCAGCACCATGATCGTCTGGCTGGAGAACACCATGTCTAGTTACTAGAGGAGTGGAGCACACCATGTCTAGATACTAGAGGAGTGGAGCACACCATGTCTAGATACTAGAGGGGTGAATCTCAATAATAAATGTTAGAACTTCCTAGAGCGTCCTTAGTATGCATATGCTGTGTCTGAGAGTACTGTCATGATGTACACAACACTAATGGCTATTTATCTATTGCATGGCATCAGCTCAACTCGGCATGACTCCACTACTCACTTCTTTTGGTTTTCCATTGGGCAAAATGTAGTATCTAACACTTTTTTGATCCCTAATCAATACCTAAAGGTGATGTTAAATAGCCAGCACAAACACATTCTTTACAGCCAAGCTACTGTAGCTTGGCTGTAAAGAAAAAAGGAGAAATGGTCACCCACAAAACAACGCCATGGTCAGTTGAGGAGGTGCAGACGTTCCTCTCTTTGATTGCAGAAGAAGGGATCCTGTTATGAGTTGTTATGTTCGGTCGGACCCAATATGCAGAGAAAGACTCTGGTACTGCTCGGTTTTAATTCCAAAATGAGACAATGCGACAAGGAAAACTAGTTGGCGTAGCATCAGTCTTGTTGGAGTATCATCTGGCACCGACATGAAGTCTGAGCCAGGCTTAAGTAGGAGCCAGATTCTCAACGAGGTTCAGGTGTGCATCGTCGCCCTGCCTGGCCCCGCCCCCGTACCGGTGCCTGCAGGAAATTAAAGAGACACACAACCCACACACCCAGTGCACAAACACACATACGTGACAGATCCAGCGAGAGTTGACGTTGAAGATTAGATCATGGTGCAGTTTCAGGCAGCGCCACTCGGATGACCAGCTACATTGAAGGGGTGCTATATCTGCAGAGGAAAACAAGTACCTTGTACCAAAAGTGAGTCGAGTTGAGCTGCTACCATGCAGTGAGTGGAAAAGCACCACAATATTAGAATTGAATATGTGACTCAAGTGATCAGTTCCTCCGATGGCCCATCCCTCCCCCTCTTCCTATATAACCTGCTGCTCCTCCCTCCGCTCTTCCTATATAACCTGTGTATCTTCCCTTTTCGCTTTGAAGACTTCCCGGGTATATCTTCTGTCTTCTTCCCATGTTCATGTTTTATTAAAGATCTACTCAATGCTTAGAGGGTCTGAATCTTTTTCAACAGGATTGTACCACGTCCAGTGTTTACGACAAATGTCTGTTTCTATTTTGTATTGTTCTAACATTTTGTGGCAACCATGTCAGTGCGTCCTTCTGTCCTTTCCTGCTGCTGTACCTGTGTTTCTGTAATGGTGAATGTGTTATTACTGAACCCCAGTTTGTGTCTAAGTCTGACAGAGTGTGCTTCTTAGGGTTTTGAAGACAGCTTCTGCCCCGGACCTCCATTTAACCTGGTGTGGTTTTCTGTTTTCTGAGTGCGATCAAACATAGCTTGGCACCTGACATTCGGTCCAGTGGTTTCAGTGGTTTCAGTGGTTTCACCCCAGGCCAATCAAATCGTGTGAGGATGCATTCAGCGGTCTTTTCCACTCCCAACGTCAAAGTGTTTTACTGTCACAGGTTCTTCCTAACACAGGGCCATTCTGAACAGTGAAAAGTAGTCAAAAAGATCAAATATCAAATAGATTATAATGATATATATATGCATATGTATATTGGAAATACAGTACACATATACAGTATATATGCAAATATACACACATATATATTGTATATACTGTATGTATATATATATGTAAATGTTGACTCCAGAAGTATTGATATAGCATATTGAGTATTTTAAATGTCCAAGTAGGTACAGTGAGTAGGGCAGATACACAAGTGAGGGCAGCAGTAGCAGAAATATGGCTTATGTCATGTCATAGCAGAGACATACAAAAGATAGGGATGCAGAGTATTTCAATAGTGTATTCAGAGTAGATGAATCATCTAAATATGATCAATGTTACATTAAATGGTACATTTAAAGTGATCAATATGATCAATGAGTATGGTATTGCTGGTTGAGAAGCCTGATGGTCTGTGGGAAAATCTGTTTTGGAGTCTGGTGGTCCATGCCTGCATGCTGTAATGTCACGACTGGGAGACGGCAGCCAATGATGCGCTCAGCTGTCTACACCGCCCTCTGGAGGAACTTGCAAACAGCAGCGGAGCAGCTTCTGAACCAGGCAGTAATGCAGCCAGGACACGTTAGTGAGGGTTTTTGCAGACATGCCAAACTTATTGAGTAAAGAAAGTAAAGGCGCTTTTGGGCAGTTTTTACAGCCGATTCTGCCTGCCTGGACCAGGTGAGGTCATCTTTGATGAACACACAGAGGAGACTTTCTCTACTTCAGCTTTGTTAATGTGTAGGGGAGAATGACCCCCCCCCCCATCGTTGCTGAGGAGACCCCGGATGGTGGTGTTGTCTGCAAACTTAAGGATGGTGTTGCAGCTGTCTGTGACTGTGTCTGTCATGCATGTGCAGGGTGTACTGGAGTGAAATGAGTATGCAGCCCTGAGAGGCTCCGGTGCTCAGAGTCAGTACAGGACACTAGATTGGGTCAGCTTTCCTGCAAATGTACAATAGATGGCTGACATTTCTAGAATTGTAGTTGTTTTATGTGTGTTATTTTTTTCAGCAACATTTCTTTCAGTAAGGGGGGGGATGTATGTAGTCATTACGAATGTATTTGAAGCCCACACACCTCGGGTGCTACACTGTCACCTTTATTTCAGTTTCCAACACCTTATTATAATTTCACCTAGCATTAACATTTGACTAAAAGTAATGACCTTTTTGTGTCGACGAAAGGTGTCAGAAAAGGGTGGAGCAGATTTCTGGTTTTGTGACTAGCCCCTCGAAGCACTTAGTGATGGTGGGGGTCAGTGCTACAGGGGGGTAGTCATTCAGGCAAGTGATGGAACGTTTCTTCAGTATGGGGACAATGGCAGTGGGGACTGCAGACTTGTACTGGGAGAGGTTGAATACAGAGGTGAATACCTCTGCTAGCTGGTCAGCACACTCTGCCTGGAATGCCATCTGGCCCTGGAGACTTCCGTGGGTTTGGCTCTCATCACGTCCGCCGTGGTCAGGGAGAGAGTGCAGTCGCCCTGATCCTCAGCTAACCTTGCTGTAGTGAGCAGTGGTGCTCCTCATCTCAAACCATGGGTAGAGGGTGTTCAGCTCATCAGGGAGAAAGGTGACGGGCAGGGCATCATTGCTATTTTTCCCTTTTAAAGTCTGATGGCTTTCTGAAGTTGCAACCAGTTCACACTGGATTTGGTAAAGCATATCTCGGATTAATATCTGTAATTGGCACAAAGCTGACCAGTGGGAGGCTAAAACATACTGATCAGACATCAATGTTTATTGAAAAACGGTTTCAAATCAACATTGTGTAGACCACTGTACACATAATTAAATCCCTTTCTCAACGCTTCCACTCATGTGAATGAGTTTCTGTTTGGTAGAATATCTCCCGAAAGTAGGTGTAACTCTGCCCCTTGCTGTTTTTGCTTTCTGGACTAGGCTCTGTGCTAGTCTACACCCAGAAGTTCTGCAGTAAAGGACTGCTGGATTATATGTCCTGCTATAACACATTAGGAGTGCTGGATCACAAGTTCTGCTAGCATAGAAGGACTGCTGGAAAGATTAGTCGACCCCAAACCTTTTAGACCCATCTAGTGATCTTGAACACCGGTTTCCCACAAGGCTGCGTGCTGAGCCCGTTGCTCTACTCCCTATTCACCTACGACTGCATACCTATGCATGGCTCTAACTCCATCATCAAGTTTGCAGACGATACAACGGTGGTGGGCCTCATCAGCGACAACGATGAGACGGCCTACAGGGAAGAGGTCCAGCACCTTACAGTGTGGTGTGCCAACAACAACCTGGCACTCAACACCAAGAAAACCAAGGAGCTCATTGTGGACCACAGGAGGACCAAGGGTGTCACACACTCCCCAATCCATATCAATGGAACAGAGGTTGAGCGTGTCACCAGCTTCAAGTTCCTGGGTGTTCACATCTCCGAGGAGCTCTCTTGGTCCCTCAACTCCTCCGCCCTGGTCAAGAAGGCTCACCAGCGCCTCTTCTTCCTGAGGAGACTGAATGAAGTACATCTCTCCTCTCAGATCTTGGTGAACTTCTGCCACTGCAGCATCAAGAGCATCCTGACTAACTGCATCACAGTCTGGTATGGCAACTGCACCACCTCGGATAGGACAGCACTGCAGCGGGTTGTGCTCCCTTCCCACCATCGAGGCTGTCCAGCGCAAGCCCTGCCTGCGAAGAGCGCGCAACATTGCCAAGGACAGCTCCCACCCCAGTCACAAACTCTTTGCCCTTCTACCCTCCGGGAGGCGCTACAGATCCCTCTGGACCCGGACCAGCAGGTTCAGAGACAGCTTCTTCCCCAGGGCTGTCAATCTACTGAACTCTTCACCCCGGTGAGTACCCCCACTATAACTACCCTACCCTACACTGTACACATATAACTATAACTATAACTACCCTACACTGTACACATATCACCTTACACTATACATTATACCCTGTACTGTATATGCACTGTATATGTACTGTACATACTCCACTGTTCTCTCTGCATACTCTCTGCCGATCCTACATTGCACGCCGACTCCAGACCGGGACCCGTCAGACACTTGCACGTCGACCCGGGACGTGGACCGGCCAGACCGGCCAGACATCTGCACGTC
>OMOU01091147.1:0-12277 GCA_900312585.1 Malacocephalus occidentalis
GCTGCCCGACGCCATCACCAAGCTGCTGCAGGTCAGGAGCCTGGCAGTGGGGGGCGCCACACGCACATCCATGTGTCGGGGGAGGAGAGAGTCTTGAAATGGCTTGTCACGTTCACACCTGGTGGTATAAAAGTGAAGTGTGTGCGTGTGTGTGTGTTAGGACCTGCAGAACCTGGAGGCGGAGCTTGGCCAGTCGTCGGAGAAGTGGAAGGAGACGTGGGACAAGATGAAGAACGCCCAGAGGAACGAGGCCAAGCTGGAGAGCAAGGTGACCACCGAGGTTCCCTGCACAACAAGGACCCCCCTAGTGGGCCGCTTTGTTGAAGCGCAGACGAGTGCGCGCCGATCAACTCACCCCGTTTCTCCTCCTCCTCCTCCCCAGCCGTCCTTCTCCAGCTCCCTCTTCATGTCGTCCAACCTGAGCCACCAGCGGCGCTCCCACGGCGTGTGTCTGCAGGAGGGCGGCGGCGTGGGCCTGGACTGCCAGGCTAGCGCCACGTCCACGCCGGTGGCGGGCCGGCCCAGCACCAGCGCCCTCTACAGCCAGTTCCAGAGCACCGAGAGCGACAACCGGTGCGCTGAGAGAGACACACAGACAAGAGGGCCGCTTTAGGACACGCTAGGCTAACTGTAGCATCCTCAAATGTGTGCAATAAAGTTTGGAATCTTTAAAAAGGAGATTAAATAAATGCATAGCTTTTTTCTTTATTAAAGGGCTCCAATTTTACCAGCAGGGGTGTGTGTGTTTAGCCAATACAAGGCGCTTCCAAATTGTCATTGTGACATTACAAGTGCGGGTGTCCAACTAGACGTCTAGATCAGACTAACTGTACCGCCTGGTAAACTGGTCTAGTCAGCATACATCAAGTGGGGATAATCACGCTCAACCTGGTGGTGTCATAGGAGTCCTTTAAAGTGGCCCCATTACACCACCAGGTGTGAGTGGGATGAGCCATTGCGAGCTGTTTCACAATTGCCATGTGACTACCGTGTAGTGACATCACAAGTGGGAATATCCACCGAGATGTATGATTATTAGATCAGTCTACCAGCCTACCCAGTGGAAAACTAGTCAAGTGGACATTCCCACTTGGGACTAGACGTTAGTCACATGGCAATTGTGAAACTCGGATGTCTGCTGACTGGATCAGACTTGCTGGCTGGCTCAGACTACACGTTCTTGCATTGGCTGCTCACACCTGGTGGTACAATGGGGCCCCTCTTAGTGGTCAAAACATCAAAGGTTATTGTGTGCCACAGTCTTGCCACAGCAACTTGTGACCTCTCGCACCCAGGAGTTTCGAGGGCATCCTGTTCAAGCGGGGGGCGTTGCTGAAACCATGGAAACCACGCTGGTTTGTGCTGGACAAGACCAAGCACCAGGTAACCACCCGAGAACACGCATGTCACAAGATCAGACCCGTGGTCGACGCCACGGATCACGGAGTCATTCTGCCGCTGTTCTGCCCCCACAGCTACGTTACTACGACAGCCGGCAGGACAGAGAGTGCAAAGGAGTCATCGAGCTGGCGGAGGTGGAGTCGGTGATCCCGGGAACGCCCACCATGGGAGCACCCAAGAACATCGAGGAGAAGGCCTTCTTCGACGTGAGTGGTGACGCACCGCCAGATAACTGGACACACCGGACCTGCTAACCTGCACACAGCAAGTGGAGCAACTACAGACATTTTGGTCAAAGTACAAGTCGAGAGTGAATTGTACAATTTAATGCTGAAACCCAAGAATTGTGTACTTTTATAATAAGACTGCACAATAACGAAATTTGAGGTGAAAAAACACGGAAATTTGTTTTATTTCAGAATGCGCATGTGGGTTCTGTACTGCAGTCTCCCTGTAGGCCCCCCAACAGGGAGAGCTGCTATTGTACCACCAGGTGTGAGTGTGATTAGCCATTCCAAATCGTTTTAGAATCGCCCCCTTAATGACATCACAAGTGGGAGAGACCACCTAGAGGATGTGTGCTGATGGATCAGCCGACCCAGTGGACGGTAGTAACCGGTAGGCTGATCTATCCAGCATCCTCTGGGTGGTCTCTCCCGCTTGTGATGTCATTAGAGGGGAGATTCTGAAATGGCCTGGAATGGCTAATCGCACAGAACAGGAGTCGTTTAATTGTCATACACATGATATGCCTACCCCAAGGTGCGTTGGATAGAAGTGGCTGCCCGTCCCTAACCCCTCCCCCTCTCCTCTGGTCTCCCTTCCACAGCTCAAGACCACCAAGCGCGTCTACTACTTCTGTGCGCAGGACAGCCTCAATGCTCAGCTGTGGATGGACAGTGTGCAGAGCTGTCTGTCAGATGCCTGAAGTGGAGGGGGGGAAGGGGCAGGGCTTGCACCAGAAAGGACCGACACCGGCAGCCTGGCTAGGGGGACGCCCAGGGACTCCGGATTGGTCTGCCCTCTGCTCGGCCAATCCCGGGTCCAGCTGGGAACCGTGGGGGCGTGGCCTTTGTGGCGTTGTTTTTTTCTCCTTCTAAATCGGGGATTCAATGTTGCTCGTGTTGAACTCATGTCACGTCATGAAAGTGTTTCAACGATTCTTTTTTTTTCTAGAAAATAACACAAAAAAAGCACAAAAAAATAAAGAATTTGAATTCCACACCTCGATGACCACTTCCTGCCGACTGGACGACGTCTCAACTGAAATAGAGGAAAAACACAGCATGTCAACAATCTACCACCATCTCTGCTCCATTACCACGGCGACCCTGCAGCAAGCATGGCGACCGAGCCTTTAAGCTCCTCTTCCTCCTCTCCTCCGACTAACCACCCAGCGTTCCGGGGGCGGAGGGTGAGGAGGAGGCACTTCCTGTCGGGGACACTTGAGTGACACAGACAACCCCCCCCCCCCCCCCCCCCCCGCCTCTCACTGCCCGACGGACAACAGGAGGCCTTGCTAACCGATTGTGAAGGATTTTACTTTTCATTCCTTTCTTCATATTTTTACTTTTCTTTTTGTTTTCTATGTTTGGGAATAGACCGTCGACCAACGCTGCCATACTGTGAAGCCATCAGCGTCCCTCTCCCCCCCTCAATTCCCTCTCCATGGCTCAGCTCTGATCAGCGTCTTACAAAACCACTATTAACTACATCACTATTAACATTCACAACCTTGGGGGATTTTTTTTTAATTTAAGGACAATAAGGCAGGGAAAGGTTTTTGTCACGATTTGAAACAACCTATTTGGAGATGAATACGATATCAGAGCGTGGGTGGATTGCCGTTGATCTATTAATTTAGAATAGATTCATCGTGAAAAAAAAGAACCTTAAAAAGCGAATGTGTCTCCGTTGATGTACAGCTTGCGAAAATTCACCCGTTAACGCTTCAGTCTTCATTGTGGCCGTTTGTATAAAGAGGGATTTGACAGCGCGCTAAAACATTTAGATCATTCTTTCTGTATTGCCACTGATAGTTTTATTTTCGCCACACCATCCACACCCGCTCTGTAAAATACGGTTCTACTGCTGTCCCCTTGAATATAACATTTGAATTGTAGATTATTTTCTCTGTCTAATAACTCTTGTATATACTACTCCAGATTTGTATGTAACGTTATGGTAGTAATTTATTTAACTTTTGTCTTCTCGCAGTAGGAGAATTCCTCAAGTACCACTTATTTGGAAAAATTAGGAATCCAATGATGTGCCATTCTGTTTAGTTCTGTATTCATGTGACTAATGCTACGAGTTTTTTTTAAGAAAAGGAAAGAAAGTACCAGTAAACCCATAATGTCTTTGTTTTGTTCTTTTTTTTTTAACAGTTTGTCCAATATAATTTTTTTCCTCTTGACATTGACCCATTAGGAGAGAGTGGATCCGTAGCGATTTAGTGGTTAAAGAAATTCCCTCTGTATTTTTTTAAGGCAGGTTAAAGTGTAGTTTGTGTCCCAACTGTGCCGTGGTGTCCATAATAAAAGTTGCCTTTCTAGTGGAGGGTTCTGGTGATTTGGGTTTTGAGTTGTTCTGAACTACTGGGTCATTTCAGAGTGATGGCCGATGCCACCGCATATTGCAGTGTTTTGTTGTCTGTTTTTTTAACATGGTAAAATGTGTTTTATGTGATGCTGTAGTGTCCACTATCAAATCAATAAAACAAAAGTATTGGTTATATTAAACATTTCAGTGTAAAAATTTAAAAAAAACGGACAAACTCCAAAGTCAAGATGTTAAATTAAACCGCATAATGTGCAATAAATTAATTTTGTCTTGATTTTATCAAATCCAATATGGGCGTTTTAATGATTTAAAAACCGGAATTTTTACACGTTACAAAAGAAGACGACTACTGGAAGACCTCACTCTCTGGGACTGGGATTAAATTCATGAAGTTCCACAGACAACAGCAGGACTTGAACCTGCGTCTACAGAATACTAACCAACAGCCCTGATCACCACACCAAGACACCCACAAGGAAATCTGTGTACAAGTTAATTATTCTTGGGCTGCAATACGACCTCTGACAAGTGGGCAGGGCAGTGTGATAGCAAGTCCTGCTCACGTCCATGGCACCACCACCGTATATGGTCACACCTTAAGTGATCTTTTGGAAATCATGGAAGTGGCCAAGCCTTTGCCCCCACAAGGTTCTAGTCCTAGACAAAAAATAAACACACAGATATATACATATCTATTTTAATAATATTATGGTAATCGCGTGCAAACAATCTCCAGAAGGTTCTCATAACCAGACCGGAACGCAACATGGCTGCTTCCCAAATCCCAAACTCGGGGCTTCCAATCGGCGGTCTATAAACCAATAATTGGCATCAAGATGACTACGTTCTCTTCTTGTATACCATCTATGATGTGTCCCTGTCCATGTCTGTGGTTAAAAAGTGTTTAATGCTGAATGACTAAATAGCAGTCTACACTTTACCACACAATGGCACCATCGCGCGTATGTGTGCGTGCGTTTGTGTGTGGCTCTTCCAACTGCTAGACTGCTACACCAACACAATGGCCTGGTGGTGTAGTGGGCAGAACAGAGTGATAACAATCTGTCTACACTTTTGTATTTATTGTATTAATGAGGTGAGCGCCACATTTAAAAACCACCACCAGTGCATTACCATGGTTATAGTAGATATATTATAGTGTGTGTGTGTGTGTGTGAGAGAGGTAGTTTGTTCGTAACTAAACTAACTACCATTGCAATGACTCGTCTGATCTCTTAACATTAATCTCTTAACCTTAACTTTGATGCTGCACATCTGCACCTGACCCCTGCATCCACTACACCCCATATCCTGTCCCTTTAGATTAGAAGCAGGGTAAAGTAACTTCCGGTTCCCATAGAAGCAGGGTAAAGTTACTTTCTGCTCCTGTCATTCTAACCTCATGGGTTTTGTTGATGCGTACCTTGGCTCCAGCATGGTATCTACTGGAGTAGGTGTCTCTGCTGGTGCACTGCTACCAGACATTGATGCTGCAGACCTGTTAATGTTATTGTTACCATGACTACCCCAGGTTGCACAGCAGCTTGTGCCATCGTCTCATCTTGCTTGGAGGCACCAGAGGTCCCAGGTAAACGGCTGTAGCCTAGTGGGTGCTATGCAGGAGGAAAGCGCAAATAGTGTGGGCTGCTACTGTTGTTGTGTTCTTAGTATTCATCTTCCCTCTGATGAGAAGCACTCTTCTCTCTGCACATTTGGACAGGTTTCACATTGCACAGGGTGCTGCTCTAAGCTGAGTAAGAGGAGTTGGTGTTTAAGTGGAAACGGTTGCTGCCACAGTTGTCATAGCGAGTAACTTGGTCGCCTCGACCCTATGGCACCAGTGGACTATTGTGGCTTTTTGTTGGATTGGATAGACATTCCTTCCAGGGTAATGGCTTGTAGGCTCCAGTGGTTGGAAACTGCAGAACTGTTGACATGCCAGTTCTCCAATGCATGCTTGCCCTCTAAAATGCGTCAAAGCAGCAACTGTATTTGAACAGTAGTAGGACAGTATTCCTCTACTGTGTGATACTAATGTTGGCGGCGTTTTGACTTTGTCTGTTTCAGACGCAGATGCAGCCGCTGCACCAGGATCATTGGATTGTTTGGTTTGGTGACCCGGTTACATCAGCGTGTAACGTACCCCAATGTGTTTAGATTTACGTGGCCGTAAAACACCCCCATATAACAAAAAGACCTGCTTACCAAATAGGTAAGTAGGTCTTTTTTCAGGCTCCTCCATAAAGTCTCAAATGACTAGCAGTCAGTTATGGGCATAAATTACAGCAGGATTCCCTTTCCATCCTGCCGGCCGTCCACTGGCCAGCCTTCCATGTGCAGCTGTGGCAGAACTTGAACCCCAGGTCTGCGGATTGTTAACACGCTGTGCGACCCGCTACACGACCTGGCAGGTGTGCCGTGATTATTAATTAACTTCTACACAGGTGTCGGGGCCGTTGATTGAAATCCACCTGTCAGGCAAGCATCTAATCTAATTCATGTACATTATTTTAATCCTGGTTGGAACGCTACTATTAGGTCACTTAGTCTTTATAAATCCTCCAATTCAACAGGTGGTTCCTTTGTTTAAAACCCACCTCAAATACCTAAATATCCATCCAATATCCATCAATATTGTTTTTGGTACAGCAGCCTGAATGTGAACATCAAATTCACAAGACACCCGCTCAACAGGTACATTTCAAAATGTAAGGTTAGGCTTCTCTATTCTCTTTATTTTCTTTAGCAAGTATCTATTTGTGGCACTTCACTTGGAATCCACCTGTCAGGTTAATATCGTATTTTTGTACATTCGTTTTACTTTTCAGGTTCAAACGCCACTTTTAGTTGATCTTTTTGGGTAGCCGAGGTGGAACGCCAGTTTTAGTTTGTTCTTTGGTAGTCTGGTTGGAACGCCACGTTTAGTTGACCTTTTTGGGTAGCAGAGGGAGAATGCCACTTTTAGTTTACTTTTTTTGAGTAGTCTGGGTTGGAACGCCACTTTTGTAGTCTGTTTGGAAAGCCACCTTTAGTTCACTTTTTTGGGCAGCCAGGGTGGAACACCATTTGTGTAGTCGGTTTGGACCGACACTTTTAGTTGACTCTGGGGGGGTTGGGTTGGAACGCCACTATTAGTTGACCTTTTTGGGTAGCCGGGTTGGAACGCCACTTTTGTAGTCTGGAATGCTACCTTTAGTGGACACTTGAGATAGTCTGGTTGAAACGCCACTTTTAGATTACTTAGTAGTCTGGGTTGGAACGCCACTTTTGTAGTCTGTTTGGAACGCCACTTTGTTCACTTTTTGGGGAGAAGAGGTGGAATGCCACTTTTTGGGGGTAGCCAGGTTTGGAACGCCACTGTGAGTTGACCTTTTGGGTAGTCTGTTTGGAACGCCACTTTTAGTCACGCATGTTATTTTAATTGTACAGGTGGTTCCTTTGTGTATTTTTGTTTAAAACCCACCTCCAATGTCTACCAAACCAAAATAATCTAGCCACCTTTACAAACATTCTATCGATATTGCTGTTAATACATTAACCTGTACATGAAACTCTGAACACAACACCTAATAAACATATACAGTAGTGTGAACAAAGTGGATCAAAGGTTTCAGCTCAATGAAAGTCCATCCATGGCCATCAGTTCAACTCAGACCGTTGTATCCATCCACCGTTGAAATGCTGTCATATTGTCCTCTCGATCAGTCCACACTTGTGTGAGGCGATTGAATGTGATTGTCCCACTACTGCTCCTTGCCAAACATCATTAAAAAATTCTCAATTTTCTTACCATTCTGCTCGTGGCCTTGACTCCCCTGGACCAACTGCACTTCTCTCCAACAGAAGCCACGCTGAGGACTCCAAACATCTGGTAGAATCTCCCTCCACCCAAGACACCAAGAGGAAACCAGAGGAACGAGACCTGGAACAGGGAAAATATTTCCATGATTCTACATTTTTCCGTATTGTACACATTATATAACACTGGCAGCCCAGCCAGGTGATTGTGTCTCAAGTCAAAATGTAGTTCGCTGGTGTTAGGGCTAGGGTTGCAGGCTGCTTACCTATTCGGCCGTGTTGTTGTGTCCCCCCCAGCAGGAGGCGTCTCCGCTCCACCGCCACCTGGAGGATGTGGAGAACGTCCAGATGGACCAGCTGGGGCCCTCGACCCTGACCTCTGAGTGACCTTGTGTCCCCAATGAACAGCATCCATAGGAGCACTGGTGTGAGGAGGAATAGCAATACATTTGTGAGTTAATGAGATCAACCGCGTTGCTGTACAAAAACATATTGATGTTTATTGAGGTTATACTCACATTCACGATAACAGGTGTGAGACGTTGACACGAGCTCTGGACACGATGAGGTGCAGCCTCTGTACTGCACACCGTCCTCATACCCTTCATTGTACCCACACTTAAAAAAGACCACCTTGACCTCGTTTTAATTCAAATAAAATGCCATTTTGAAATGAGCAGAAGTCGTGATCTTTATTGTTGTATTTATTGTTTATTGTTTTGAGCTCAAGGCTAAGCTGTTGGTTCTAGGGCTAGGGTTCAAGGTTATGGAGAGGAGTAACGTATATACAGTATATATATTTAGGGATGTTCCACGACACGAAGACTTAACGTAACTTAAGGTTAGGGTGTTGGTTCTAGGGCTAGGGTTCAAGGTTAGGCAGGTGGCTACCTAATGAGTATAAACGTGCTAAAATGGGTTGGTTGGCCAGTGCATAAACCATCGCTCAACCACAGAGTCTTTGAGGGCGGGTCCCACTTCCTCAGTTTGGTGAGGTGGGAATTTCCCTGAACTCTTGACAAGAGTCCCCAGCACTGGTTGACCCTGAACTCCTGTGGCCGAGTGGTAGGTGAATGCCCCAGTATTTTATTTGTTATTTTATTGGCCTTTGTTCAGTTGTACGTCTCGCCGATTAACCATTCTTTCTCATTTAATTCTAGGCTTGGTGTTCTCGGGTCAAAGGTTAGGTAGCTGGTATTAGGATTAAAGGTTAAGTGGCTGGTTCTAGGGTTAAAGGTTAAGTGGTTGGTACTAGGGTTAGGCTGCTGGTTCTAGGGCTAGGGTTAAAGGTTATGTGTTGGTTTTAGGGCTACAGTTAAAGGTTATGTTGCCCCCCACCCCCCCATTCATAAAGACTACCTTGACCTTGTTTTAACAGCATTTATTTAAAAATAAATGCTGTTTTGAAATTAGCATAAGTCACAATCTTTATTGTTGTCTTGAATGTTTATTGATGATTCATTCACACACTAGGGCTCAAGATTAGTGTGTAGGTTCTAGTGCTAGGGCTCAAGGTTATGGTGTTGGTTGTAGGACCATGGTTAAAGATTCTATGGCTATCTTCAAGTCTCGCGAGACCTGGAGAATGTCTACGTCAGCATACTACGGTGTCCTGTCTTTAGTCAGACATTACTGGCTAAACAAAACTTTCTGTCGACGACATAGCGCCCTCCGGTGGCAAAGAGACGCCACTGCGGCCACTCAAGTCATCTCCCAGTTGGAATCAGGAGCTTATTACATGCAATTTGTTTCGACACCTATAAGCACAAACTAAATCCATTATCGCCCTGTTGTTAGTCTCATTATCTTACCTACCTCTGGTTCTGGTCGTGTTCGTCCGGGACGCGGCAGCAGGTCGCGTTGACCCGCTTCCATTTGTTTGGTGCGTTAACACCACACCACCATTCCCAAACGCTTCTAAGGAGGCAGTCACTCGAAATACAACGAAGGGAAGGAAGGAAGCGTCCAAACAGTCCAACGTCTCCACGTCAAGGAACACGTGTGATGGCCGCTGCTCTGCTGCGCGGCTCTACTTAATTGTTAATTGCTGCAACCTGAGGAGACCCCGCCTGCAGTTCGCCGGGCAGCGGTTAGTCAAATGTGTCGTCACACCGGAAGGCACCGGTTCGATTCCTCCGGTACGAAACCACGAGGTGGTGTATGGAACATTTATGCCCGTAACACCACCATAGCCTGTCAAATATAGTGTGTGTGTGGGGGGTCAACCAAACTACGACTTAATGGAGAGATACAGACTAGGAATATTGCCCACGTGTGGATGTGGTAGGTTATGTGACAAGTGAAATAAATATACCATTCAATGTAAGCGCATGTTCACTTCCTCAACTGTGAGACAGTGTGCCAGTGTTTTTTTTTTTTTTATGGACTTAAAATGTGACTCATTTTAAAAAACCTGGGTTCAAGCCCTGCTCGTGTACATGGAAATGTTACACCCTCAAGCGATTAGCATTTTATTGCGCCGCCCCCTACACACACACTTCCTAGAATCCTGGAGGGGCGTGGCATGCAGTGGCTGCAGGAGAAGCACGTCCTGCAGGGGAACGTTCAGCAGCTTCAGCACAAGTACAGCCAGGCCAAGGAGCCCACATGGACCAGAAGCCCACCTTCACCAGGTCACATGAGACATACACACACGCGCACCTTGAAGATCGTGTTTTATTGAACATTACAGAACACACACCTTCGCTTTCAGCACAGTATAACTTTGGCTTTGACCGTCGGTTTCCGGTGCTTCAGCAGCTTTCAAGACGGTTGAGAAGCCCAGAAAAGCCAGATGTGTCAATAAAGTTATGTTGGATTATGAGGTAAAGGGCGAGTTCAGATCCAGGAGCATCCAGTCTTCTGTCCATTGAAGAGGATTTTGATGTGCTGCAGTTGCTCCTTCAGCCCAGCAGGGGCGCAGTTGTGCTCCAACTTCTGCTCAATCTGTGGAAAGAGAGTTGGCAACCACGGCAACCGTAGAAACCGCAAGAAGTCAGGCGTTGGCAACATCCTGTTGCTGAGAATGTGTGAAGCAGTAGCAGTAACTGTTGGCACTGCCTACACCTGCTATCTACACCACAATATTGACAAGATTTAGAGATTCAAACATGAAAATGGTTCTTGCCTCCTTGAAGTACTGTGCAATGAACTTGTACAGCTCTCTGATGGCTGCGGCTTCGTTGAATTCGTTCTCATGTTTCTGTAATTTACAGACACATTGTAAACATCCATAACTCCTCATATGCGGATGTCGTAATGGGCAAAATCTACCTTTGACTCTTTGAGCAGAAAGTCTTTGAATTCGGAGGAGGTGATTGGCTGCTGGTCCTGGATGCTCTTGTAGTACACCCTCACTTCCTGTTTGAACTGCGGGACGTCTTTGGCGTACAGGAGCTTGTTGATGGGAGCGTACTGGAACAGGGTTCAGCAAACCAAACGGTTTACGTCTACAGTATATTCAATTCACGTTTGGCTCTTGTCCAAATGTGGGCGGCCTCACCTTGCCCAGCTGGGTGTCGGACAGCGAGAAGGAGTCCATGAAGGCCTGTGAGACCACCGACAGACAGCCGTCGATGTGGTCAGACTTCTCCATGTCAAACACAAACTGCGGGTTCTTCAGGATGTTCACCCAGAATCGCAGGGGCAGACTGGACACAAAGCACTCAGCTCGAGGTCGTCTCTATGGGGTCACGCGTCACAAGCACGCAAACATACAGGCTCTCTCTGGGCTGCGTCCCAAATTTCAGTATGTGGGAATGATCATTTTTGCATCACAATTTTCATCTTCACCGAATAAACGATTCAAATAATCATGTGACATTTGTTACGGGTCTGTAAACAAAGCAAACAGACATGTTGTCTTACATCTGGAGAAAGTGTCGGCGAGGGCATCGTTTACAACGGTGTTATAAACGATGGGCATTTTATCCTTGTCAAAAATGGCAGCTCTTGCGATTTGGATAATATTTTGCTTTGTTGTGATTGGCCCAGACCATCAACAGGTGTGATGCGTGAGGAGCATCTGGATGGAGGACACACCTATTAGTCTTCCAGATGTGCAGCACGTCCGGGTCACTGATCTTCATGCCGGCTGCCTGAGCGTCCAGGAAGTCAAAGAAGTGCTTGATGGCGGGCGGAGTCTTACTGCCGGGGGCGGAGCCCCAGATCCACCGGAAGAGCTCCTCCACGTAGGAGTGGACTGCCACCTACGCAACATCATGAATAAAGGACAGCTTTACACATTACACCATAAGAAGAACAAGACAAGTTCTTTTTTAGGCTCGTCTTGATGCACAATGACATCATGAAACAGGAAGTGGTGGCTTTGCCTTAGTGGACAGAAGCTTGGTCAGATGAACCTCCTTCAGTTTCAACTTCCTTCTCTCCGGGTTCTTGGTCTGGTCGGCACACTCGTCAGGATCGATCTGAAGGAAGACCCGAGGGGTGTTGATAAGGCCTTCAGGGATGTGGACAGAGAGACACAGACAGATATATACAGTACATGGGACAGACA